>WHVA01000341.1:0-126414 GCA_015179125.1 Gautieria morchelliformis | reverse complement strand
GGACACCCTGTTTTCCATTTCCAGTTCCGACACCACACCCAGTTCCGACTCCATTTCCGACTCCGCTTCCGGTTCCGATTCCATCTCCGCTCCGCTTTCGGAAGATTCCGCTTCTGGGAGAACTTCCACCAGTTCCGTTCGCCTTGCCAGTTCCACTCCAATTTCCGACTTCCCCCCGGAACAGTGTCGGAAATCAAGCGACTCGCATAATAGTGGCATCAAGGGTCGATCAAGGGTCAGGGAGGTCAGGGATGCAGGGTTGATGGCGGGTGCCAAGTGTTGTCCCTGGCTGCGCAGCGTAGTATAATACGGGCTCGCTGACATTGGGGTCCTTAGACTTTTCTCTTTGGATTTCCCTTGTCAGGTGAGAATCCCCTCTCTTGTATACTCTGTTCATTTATACATACTTTGGATTTCCCCTTGTCAGTTGTGTGGTAGTGTGATCTCCACAACCAGCAGGGTTGCCCTTACAGCAGAAAAGTCTCTCCCTAGAGGACCGGCGGTCGTACCGCGCGTTGCATTTCGCCATAGGTGCGTTCGGAATCGGAGACAGCGACTCGGAGATCGCGACCTCTTCCACACACACAGCGTACGACAGCCCCTCTTCTTACGTCGAGCTCCCAACCCCGGAAATCCCGTCCCATATTTCTCCTTCCGACATGGATCCGGACGATCGTCTTCGGAATATGGAGGAGGAATTGACGCGGAACCGGATGAAGACCGACGCGATTGAAACAGCCTTACAAGCGATTTTGGCTAAGTTAGATATTCCACAAAGTGGTGGGAAATGAAATGCTGGATGATCCGGATTTCGAAAAGCGGAAGCAGCGGAAGAGAGGATGTCCGCGAAGTTAGCAAAGGTCAAACCTGCAACTCCGGCGGACTTTGACGGAGATCGGGGAAAGGGACGCGCATTCTTCAACACATGCAGCATCTACTTCGCAATTGTCGGAGACCTCTTTCGAACGACCAGGCTCGGATCCACTGGGCATTGTCCTTTTTCAAGTCGGACCGGGCAGCCCGTTTTGCAAACAAGGTGATCCGACATGAAGCAAAGGGCAAGGGGAACTACTTCCGGGACTGGGACGCCTTCGAGAAAACATTTTCCGACCAGTTCTGCCCGAAAAACGAGCAGCTCACAGCCCTTACGAAGCTCGAGGGGACAGCTGGTACCAGGCCAAGGATCCGGTCGATGACTACATCGATCGCTTCCAGGAGCTCATCGACCTTGCGGAGATATGACGACGAAAGACGATCGTCATCAAATTCCGACGAGGACTTGATCCGACACTCCAGAACCAAGTTGCGCTGCTTGGGGATGGAGCTCCGGATTTTGATGACCCGGAAGGGTGGTACCAAGCTGCGCGAGGGTGTCCCGAACAGGGAAGCAAATGAGGCCTTCGTGGAGACGACCGGAACATGACACGCAGTTCCACTCGTCCTACTCCACCTGTGCCAAACCCAGAAGCGCATTCATTCCCACACGGAAAATATTTCCGACGGTTGCTCCGCCTGCTCCTATTAGGAACCATAGCCCCCTCCCTGAAAGTGGCCTGCCCGATGGATGTTGACCGCATGCGCGGAAAAGGCCACGGAACTATCACCTGCTTCCGATGCCGACAACCAGGCCACTATGCTCGCGAGTGCCCCAAGCCTTTGACATCCGGCTTATGACCACAGAGGAGAAACTCGAGCTTCTTCCAGAGTTCCTCGCACTCGGACATAAGCAGAATGCCCACTGCGGAAGAAGTTTCCGAAAATGCGGAACATGGTCCACCGGAAGCGGAAGATGCATCGGATTTTGTGACGCGCAGCGGGTGAGATGTGTGCCCCTGCTGCCTGTACATAACCGGTTTGCCTGTCTTGAAGTAGAGAATGAAAAGCCCCCACTCCCCTCATTCGTACAGACCCACCGGATAAAGTCACACAAAAACCAAATCCGACACCCGTCCATCCCGCATCCGCCCTTGGGAGAGACGCCTCCCAAGCGCTATGTTGTTGCTGCCACCCCTGGCCCCAAGTCACTAGTCATTAAGGTGGAGATCCAGACGACAGATACGCGGAAGTCAAATCCGACCCGCCCTTGTCGATTGCGGGGCCACTGGTCAGTTTATAGACCGGGACTATGTGGAACGGAACCGACTGACCACGCGGAAGTTGCAACGTGCAATCCCGGTGTTCAATGTGGATGGAAGCCCCAATGAGGCAGGGTCCATCACGGAGATAGTAGACACAATTCTCCGCTATGATGGACACTCAGAACGCACTTCCTTTGCAGTGACCAGCCTGGGGAAGCAAGACATCATCCTCGGTTTACCTGGCTTCAGGAGCACAACCCGGAGATCAATTGGCAGACTCGGAAGGTACTGATGAGTCGATGCCCAGCCAAGTGTCACATGTGCCGGTCGGAAGTGCGGAAGGAGCGCCAGGAGCAGCGGAAGACCGAACGGCTCATACAGACATGTCGTTCTGGCCCCCATCCACTGCTTGCAGAAGAAGACTCGGAAGCGGAATTTGAACCGGTCCCACTTCCATTCCGATTCCGATTCCGACTCCGAGTCATCCGACTCGCCCGGAAGATACACTGGCGGAAGGGGAGCGCTTGCTGTACGTAAACCTTCCACGGAAGCGGAACACATCCGCGCCACCGGAAATATTTCGCAACGCCTTGCTGAAGCCTCCAAGAAGCATGATAGAGTGGAGGCGGAAATTCCGGAGTACCTGCGGGAGTTCAGGACGTCTTTGCCAAGAGTCGTTTGATGCCCTGCCTCCACGGAAGCTGTGGGACCATGCCATGAGTTGGAGCCTGGGTCAAAGCCCACCAACTGCAAAGTTACCCGCTGTCACCCAAGGAGCAGGTAGAGCTCGATGCATTCCTTGCGGAAAACTCCGTACAGGGAGGATCGCCCCTCCAAGTCACCCATGGCATCTCCGGTGTCTTCATCAAGAAGAAGGACGGCTCGCTCAGACTTGTGCAGGATTACCGGGCCTTGAATGCGATCACGATCAAGAACCGGTACCCCATTCCACTCATTTCCGAACTAATCACACAACTCCGTGGGGCAAAGTACTTCACTAAGCTGGATGTCCGCTGGGGCTTCAATAATGTTCGGATCCGGGAGGGAGACGAGTGGAAGGCCGCATTCCGCACCAACCGAGGACTCTTTGAGCCACAGGTCATGTTCTTCGGCCTCACCAACAGTCCCGCCACATTCCAGACGATGATGAATGACATTTTCCGTGACATGATAGCAGAAGGGGTTGTCTGTGTCTACCTCGATGACATCCTCATCTTCACAAAAACAATGTCGGAACATCGGGAAGTCGTGCGAGAGTGCTGGAACAGCTCCGGGAATACAACCTGTGTCTCAAGCCGGAAAAGTGGATTGAAGATAGAGTATCTTGGGGTGATTGTGTCGGAAGGAAAGGTGGAAATGGACCCAGTCAAAGTTTCCGGTGTATCGGATTGGCCCGTGCCGCGGAACAAGAAGGAGGTCCAGTCCTTCATTGGGTTTGTCAATTTCTACCAGCGGTTCATCAAGGACTTCTCCTGCCACGCCGTGCCCTCTTCGACCTCACCAAGAAGGAGGTTGGATGGCGGTGGGGAGAGCCGGAACAGGCTCCTTTGACAAACTCAAAGAGCTGATCACTTCCGCCCCGGTCCTGGTCTTTCCCGATGACTCTCGCCCTTATCGAGTCGAGGCGGATTCTTCCGACACAGCTACCAGAGCGGTCTTGTCACAACAGTCATCGGAAGATGGTGGGGGGTGGCATCCGATTGCCTTCTTCTCTAAAAGCCTTAGTCCGGTCGAGCGGAACTATGAGATCCACGACAAGGAGATGCTGGCAATCATCCGAGCGCTGGAGGAGTGGCGACACTTCCTCGAGGGTGCTCTATGCCCGTTTGAGATCTGGACAGACCACAAGAACCTCGAGTATTTCCGCACATCTAAGAAGTTGAACCGACGACAAGCACGGTGGTCCCTACACCTGTCCCGGTTCGACTTCATGCTCCACCACCGCCCCGGCCGCACCATGGGCAAACCCGATGCCCTATCCCGCCGTGCGGATCATGGAAGCGGAAGTGGGGACAACGCGGATATGACACTGCTCCGCCCTAGTCTCTTTGCAATCCGCGCCCTAGAGGGAGTGACTGCAGTTGGGGCGGAAGCGGAAATGCTCCGGGACATCCGGAGGCAGTACCGGAATGGAGAGAAGGAGGAGTCGGTGGTGAAGGCGGTGGAGGAACTTCGGAAAGGGCACTCACGGTCTGTACGGGCAGTGGAATGGTCGGAACATGATGACTGCTCCACTTCAGAGGCAAGGTCTATGTTCCAGCTGTGGCGGACCTCCGCCGCCGCATCGTGTCCCAGCACGACGACACACGGGTCGCTTGGCATGCTGCAGGTGGAAGACCCTGGAGTTAGTGGCTCGGAATTACTGGTGGCCTCAGATGTCCCGCTACATTGGACAGTACGTGAAGACATGTGACCTTGGTCTCCGAACCAAAGCGCAACGACATCCGCCCGTCGGAGAACTTGTTCCGCTCCCGATTCCCAAATCCCGCTGGGACACCATCAGTGTCGACTTCATCGTTGAACTCCCAGAGTCTCATGGCTACGAAGCGATCATGAATGTCGTGGATTCGGTAAGCAAGGTGTCCCACTTCATTCCAACGCACATGACGATCACAGCCCTCAGAGCGGCCTGCCTGTTCCTTGCACATGCCTGGAAGTTGCATGGGCTCCCGAAGCAAGTTGTTTCCGACCGAGATCGGCAGTTTGTCGCGGAACTGACTCGGGAGCTCTACCGCCTGCTCGGCATAAAGCTGGCTACCACCACAGCATACCATCCCCAGGGTGACGGACAGATGGAACGGGTCAATCAGGAGTTGGAGCAATATCTCCACCTCTTTGTCAATGAGATCCAGGATGACTGGGATGAGTTACTTCCACTGGCAGAATTCCAATACAACAACCACGTACATTCCACCACACAACAGACTCCCTTCATGCTTGACTCCGGACGACACCCGTGGATGGGCTTTGAGCCGCACCAGGCGGAGTCCCGACTCGAAACCATCAATGAGTTCCGGGACCGCATGGACTCCACCCTTTCGGAAGCCAAGTCGGCCCTTGCGAAGGCCAAGGATGACATGGCAAGGTACTACAACCAACGCCGGGTTCCTGCCCCAGAGTACCAAGTTGGAGACAAGGTGTATCTAGATGCAAGTGACATCCGCACCACACGCCCTTCGCAGAAGCTTGCCCACCGCTACCTTGGGCCCTTCACGGTGACGCGGAGGGTTGGACGGAATGCATACCGCCTCCGACTTCCGATGTCCATGTCCCACCTCCACCCCGTCTTCAACGTGGTGAAGTTACTCCTTACACTTGAGGATCCAATTACAGGTCGGAAGGCTCGTCCGCCACCTCCACCGGAAATTGTTGATGGGGAAGAGCACTATGTGGTGGAACGGATCCTAGACAGCCGGTTTGTGCGAGGACGACTCCAATTCCTCGTGAAATGGGAAGGGTATGGGTATGAGGAGAATTCGTGGGTCCCAGAGCAAGATATCTCCTCTCCGGACAAACTCCGCGAGTTCTATAGGACACACCCTGGGGCCCCTCGCCAAATCCGCTCACTGGCATTTCAATCCCTCATGTCCCGTGCTTCGAGGACACAGCACGCTAGAGGGGGGGTGATGTCAGGGGACACCCTGTTTTCCATTTCCAGTTCCGACACCACACCCAGTTCCGACTCCATTTCCGACTCCGCTTCCGGTTCCGATTCCATCTCCGCCTCCGCTTTCGGAAATGATTCCGCTTCTGGGAGAACTTCCACCAGTTCTGTTCGCCTTGCCAGTTCCACTCCAATTTCCGACTTCCACTCTCGGAACAGTGTCAGAAATCAAGTGACTCGCATAATAGGTGGCATCAAGGGTCGATCAAGGGTCAGGGAGGTCAGGGAGATGCAGGGTTGATGGCGGGTGCCAAGTGTTGTCCCTGGCTGCGCAGTGTAGTATAATACGGGCTCGCTGACATTGGGGGTCCTTAGACTTTTCTCTTTGGATTTCCCCTTGTCAGGTGAGAATCCCCTCTCTTGTATACTCCGTTCATTTATACATACTTTGGATTTCCCCTTGTCAGTTGTGTGGTAGTGTGATCTCCACAACCAGCCAGGGTTGCCCTTACAGAACCATCATGCCGGGTGAATGGTATCGATCATATTTGATGGTGTGCCTGCTGGCAAATGATGCGAGCAGTGAATGGCTGTTCGGAGAAATGCAGCGAAGGGCGAAATAGAATGATCATCGAAGAGCCATGGCTCAAGGGGAGGGCGAAGCCATGCGAACAGAGAGGAGGACTGGGAAAATGGATAATAGGGATAACTGGGTATAGGGAATAAAATGAGTTGCGCCATCTGATCAGAGGAGCATCCGACAAGGTTTGAGCCACGGAGGTGAGAGGGTGTTGATCGAGTCCAGGTAGCACTGCTACGTGCGAATGATGCGAAAGGAATGATGTGAAAGCCAATAAACGTTCAGCGCATTCGGCGAGGAGCAAACAGGGAGAACGTAGAAGTGGGGTGTCGAGGTTACTGGGTATACAAAATAGACAGGTCATGACAGGTAGCTACTTATACTATACTAGTGGTAACTACTAGTGTTCGAGATAGTGAGTTAATGGGTCGAAAAACTACGTATAACTAGAGGGGTGACTACTTATAGTCATAAAGCCATGGGAGTGATGGGGATACTATCAGGGGTGTTAAGCTTTGGAATAGAGTCTTGTACCTATTATACAAAGCCCCTGTCAACATGGTGTCAAGATAGTAATCAGCTGGTCGTGTCATGGAGCTCAATAGAAAATAGAAATCAAATCCCTCCTGCCTAGCACAAATGCTAGTCTTGGTGATGAGGCCGCTGTCTCTGTGCCTCTTCTATGGGGCAGCTGATTGAGCACATGTACTTGGAATGACATTCTACAGTCATTCCACGACGTCCGATGCTCCTGCGCAGTCCATGATCCTCTGTGGTGTTTGGTGCCCACACCTCCTCGGTGCCTGTGGCCTGGTGCCTGTCGACGTCATGGCCGATGCCATCAGTCAATAGGCCCGCTATCTCTGATCGGCCACATGTGGTCGATGCCTGTGTTCCTGTATCTTATCTGATCTATAGATAAGATAGCTGCTCATGATGTCATCTGTCTATCGTCTGTAGGTGTCAATGTCCGTTGTGAGTGTCGTTCCTATCTTTTTAGTCATTTTTCTTTGTCTTTTATTAGTTTCTTTGTATATATAGATGACTTAAAATACAGTAATTGCGTGTATCACAACAAGGTGTACACGCCGACAAGGATAAAATGCAACACATTCGCGAGTGGTGAAGGCCGCGGACGTTCAACAACGTCCAGCATTTCCTCGGGTTAGTACAATACCTGGCACACCACATGCCAGATGTTAGCGCATACACAACCCCCTTTTCGGGTTGTGCGCGTAACAATCATCCATTTTAATGGACCCCACTCCTCGACAAATGCTGGCAAACATTAAGGCATTGGCCTGTAAGGCCCCAAGCCTGCATCCAATTGACACACGGAGCCAGAGCCAATCCGGGTTATCACCGATGGGTCAAAAGCTGGTGTCAGTGCAGTCTACGGACAAGGCTGTCATGACGCGTTTATTCCTCATACTCAGGTGCTCTGTCCTGCCATTTCTCACCCCATTTCCGTGTTCGTTCCGATCGCCATTGTCATGTTCGGCAACCGATGCTCGCTGATTCGCACCAATTACCATCGCCACGCCGTCAAACACACGATCGACGGCTTTGGACTGACTTGTCAGTCATCACTGGGTCTACCACCTCCTCTGCTCGACCCTCTTCCGATGGTGTTCTGATAGTTGGATTGTCGTGACCTGTGTATTTCCTGCACCTTGGTATCCCCATTTTCCCTTTCGCTACTCCTCCCCAGTGTTCGCTCGGCTTCGCCCTCCACCTCGACCTCTCCTCTCCCATGTCACTCTGTTCGCTCTTCCTTGCATTTCGTCGAACGGCTATTCGCTGCTCGCATCATTCTCCAGCAGGCACACCATCAAACACGATCGATACCATTCACCCGGCATGATGGTTCATCATCAACCCCATCGTCTTCTTAATCCAACCCCATTGGGTGTTCGTATGGTCAAAGTGCGTTCGCAGGGCATCCCTTCCATAGGTCGTGCGGGATCAACCCAGTAGACCAAGAGTCCATGCAGGGTAGCATGTATGCAGGTCCCAAGACATGGTTTTGTCCATAAGTGCCCGTTTCATGTTCTCCCTTTTCTCACATTCTATTGTATGTTTATTTCATCTATGTTGTATCATGACCGCGCACCCCTATCCAACCCTGACTTGTGACGGCCTCTTTCTTATTCGCTGATACCTTACGAGCATTCGATATAAGTAGTTTACATTCGCATGTATATTTCCCAGTTCAATTATCATACGTCGTTCACCTTGTGCAAATTTGACCTCGCTGTGGCCATCGTCTTAAGCCTTCTCTTGGAGATCTCCATCTTCGACTAGCAGGAGACTTAGGCACCACTGGTGAGTTCTCATACTTCATCTTCACTACCTTAGCCTTCGAACCATTTTCTGTGCTGTTGGCGAAGGGCTCCGAAGGAGCACCTTCGCCAGCGAAGGGATTGTCAAGACTTAGACAGCCCTTCCGTGAGACCTTGCACGTTACATCGTCAAGAGCCACAGGCTATTTCGCTACGACTGTAGATAGGGTGAGCCCCGTTTAGGCAAACCCTCTTACCTTGTGAACATTCATTGGTTCACCTATTCACCGAACGGCATACTTATTCACACAAGTTATTCGGGCATTCGCTGTGTTCACTAATACACGATATTAACGCCTGAAAACCAATCTTGACAAAGGCCCTGACTGGAAAACCTGTCGGCCAGCTGGCTTCTTGTCAAAGAAGTTCAGTGTTGCTCAGCAACACTACATGACTCACGAGCATGAGACAATTTTGGTGCTCGAAGCTCTCATGAAATGGGAGGATAAACTTGTGCGAAGATGTGTGCCATTCGGTGAATAAGGTGAACCAACAAATGTTCAGAAGATAAGAGGGCTGCCCGCATGGGGCTGCCTATCTACAGTCGTAGCGAAATTGCCTGTGGCACTTGACAATGTAACGTGCAGGGTGTCACGGAAAGGTTGTTCAAGTAGCAACAATCCTTTCGCCGGTGAAGGCACTCCTTAGGAGCCCTTTGCCCCCAGCACAGATAATAGTCTGAAGGCTAAGGTAACGAAGGTGAAGTATGAAAAATCACCAGTGGTGCTTAAGTCCTCCTCTGGTTGAAGGTAGGAATCTACAGGAGAGGGCTCAAGACAATGATCACAGTGAAGTCAGGTTTTGCACAAGATAGACGTATGATAATTGAACTGGAGAATATACATGTGAATGTAAACTACTTATATCTAATGCTCATATGATATCAGCATAGGAAAGAGGCCATCTGGAGTCAGAGTTGGATAGGGGTGCGCAGTCAGGATACAGAAAAGATGAAACACATATACAATAGAAAGAAGGGGGAGTGTGGATGTGAAATGACAGAGGGAAAAGACAACGAAGGCACTTATGTATGAAAGCACACCTTGAGACCTGCATATATGTTACCCTGCACGGACTCTTCGTCTGCTGGGCTGATCCCACACGATCTACCGTTAGGGCGTCCCGCGAATGCATCCTGGCCATATGAACACCTAAAGGGGTTGCGTTGGGAAGATGATGGGGCCAGTGATGAACCATCACACCGGGTAGTGTCGATCATGTTTGATGGTGTGCCTGCTGGTGAATGATGTGAGCAGCGAATGGTCATTCGGCGAGTGTGGCGAAGAGAAAATGGAGAGAACATAGAGGAGGAGTGATCGGAGGGTAGGGTGAACTCAGGCGAAGGTGCTGGAGGAGCGATGAGGGGGAACGTAGAGACAGCGAGGTAAGGGAAATAGACGGGTCATGACAACGGACACGCAGATGCTAGAATCCGCCACCTTGAATGAGGGCTCACAAAGGCCCACGAATGGTGCCACATCACGCAACGACGATGACGATGATGTCCAAGTCATCGCCGCAGGCAACGATGGTGCACCACTGCACCAGAGCATTGAACAAGGTGTAGACCTGTCCAAGGTCTTACGAGACGCGTACCATAAGGACCTCATGTTCTCAAAGATCATGGAGCACCTGGACGCGCACCCAAGATTCAGAATCTGGGACAGGCTGATTTGGACAAAGAATCAGCTCCGGAGAGACATCATCGCCATCCCCCGATCTGTTCTTCGGGGGGGAAGGAGGCTGATCAAAACCATTATTGATCGAGCACACCAGATAGTCGGTCACTATGGCCATCTGAAGACATCGAACTACATTCAAAGGTCATACTGGTGGCCGGGAATGAGCCCGGACATCGAGTCATTCTGCACATCGTGCGTGAAATGCCAGATGACGAAAACCGGGCCACAACAGCCCAAGGGCTTACTACACAGCCTACCCATTCTGGATAGGCCGTGGCAGTCAATTGGCATCGATTTTATGGGGCCCTTGCCCAAGTTGAATGACTGTGACTACCTGATGGTGGTCATCAACCAACTAATGTCGCACATCCACCTCGTCCCAACAACAACGATTGTGTCAGCCAAGGGAGTAGCCTGGCTGTTTCTGAAAGAAGTCATCCGAATCCATGGAGTCCCAGACTCCATCGTCTCAGATAGAGACTCAAGGTTCACATCTATCTTCTGGCATGAACTACAGCCGCTCATGGGGACTAAGCTCCTCATGTCGACTGCCTTCCATCCCCAAATGGATGGAGTAACCGAGAGCGCAACCGGTCGATCAGACAGATATGGTGTGCTGTAGTCAGGGATGACCAGAATGACTGGGCATTGAAATGCCCAATGGTCGAGGTCGCCCTCAACAGTAAGGTCAGCGCAACCACAGGGTTCATGCCCTTTGAGCTGAACCACGGCTATATGCCGCGGATAGACCTGCCCATAGCCATGGACACCCCATTTAAAAGGGTAGCCCAATTCGCACATCAGGCCAGATGGAACCTGATGGCAGAGCACGATGCAATCATCAAGCATCAAGTGATGCAAACATTTCATGCGAACAAGAAACGTATGGCGAGCAACATGTATGCAGCCAACGACCGCGTATACCTGTCGACCCTGATGATGAAGCCACAACCCAAAGATACTCAAGGAGATAAGAGCCAATACTAGGACAGTGACCAACTGTGCAATGGTAATCCTCAGTATATAAGTCCACTAGTGATAGATACATGGGAAACTGCCCGTGCAGTTGTAATCCTCAGAGATCAAGCTGAGGAAAAGCCACCACACCAACTACAACCTTATCACTGCACTGGCAGTGATTACATAATCAACAAATGGAAACTCATAGAAGATTGTGGAATGCCCAGAGACATGGATGAAACAACATGAACAAACATGGACACATGCTGACCTCACAAACCCTGACACTTGCCCTTCTTTGCCAACAAGGGCTATAACCCAAACCTCACGGTTCACCCCGAATGGGACCTTGCTTCCTCTCAGGCCTGAGACTTCACAGTTGACCTTGAACAGCTTCATGCTGCCTTGAAAGAGCAAATTAAAATAGCTCAATCTCAGTACCAGGTCTCAGCTGACACACATCGCACTCCCGCCCCAGAGTTCACGACTGGATCCTTAGCATTTGTCAAAGCACAGTTCTTCCAGACAACCCAGCCCTCAAAGAAGTTACCTGAAAAGTACCTCAGTGTCAAGGTTGGATTTTAGTCATTAATATCGTGTATTAGTGAACGCAGTGAATGCCCGAACGGCTTGTGCAATGAGGTGTGTAGTTCAGCAAACAATGTTAAGCCAATAAAGGTTTATGAGGCAAGGGAGCTACTCGAATGGAGCTCGCCCTGTCTACAGTCAATGCAAAATAGCCTGTGATACTTGTCACAATTCCAACACCATTCATATTCCCATTCCTCCTGTCTAAACCTCCCTATGTCACAACCCACACGTGCCACTAATCATCAGCCTACCCCCTCAAGTGCACACACGTACACTCGCTATACCATACCCATCCCATCGAGCACACACACATCAACTCGCTACATCACAACGTCCCACCGATCCACGAGCGCATAGCCAACCCAGCCATCAGCAGATCCACCCCTGAACCCCGAGACCGAGACGCCTCCGCCTACGGATTAGTACGACGATTATCCCATCACATACCCCCTTCGAACAGATATATTCCTATTCTGATACTTCTTAATCACACACTCCATATTCTTGACCATCACACATCAGATGTCCCTAATTAGAACAACACTCCTTCCAACTCGCGTAGTACATATTCACCGTAGCATCCGGCACACCAAACCCCGAGCCACACACACACATCTATCCCCATTCCTCTTCCCCTTATATCATAGTACATATCGAACGATGGATAAATAGCTGCGCTGTACATTCCAATCGTTAGTCAATCGAACTCACTTGTTTCACACTTAGCTACTCACTTCGAAGCCCATCCTTCTACGTCATACATATCTCATTACTCGTACGCTCTGCGCGACCCACTCACATCAAGACGACCGCACACTCGATTTGACTTCACATTGAAGTTTGAATCATATTATCTTTCAACACAAAACTTAGACACTCTTATTCTTCACAATACTTGATGATGTAATGTACAAGGTTTCACAGAAAGGTTGTTTAGTAGTAACAATCCTTTTGCCGGCAGCACTAACAATGGTTTGAAGACTAAAGTAGTGAAGGTGAAGTATGGAAAACTCACCAGTGGTGCTCAAGTCCTCCTCTGGTCTAAGATAGTAGGCTATAGAAGAGGGCTTAAGATGATAGTCACAGTGAGGTCAAGTTTTGCACAAGGTAGACATATGATAATTGAACTGCAGAATATACATGTGAATGTAAACTACTTATACCGATGTAAGGGAGTTACACTCCCTGTATGGTGATAAGGTCTATCTCTCGCTTAGTCTCCATATTCTATTTTTAGATCCATAGTGCTTAAGATTCGGACGCTGCCCCTTTTCTTGTTTCACTTGCATGTACCCTATTAATGTAGTCCACCATTCCACTCTCACATATCTTATCCGTCCACCGTTCCACTCGCACATAGCTTATCAGTCCACCACTCACGCGTACCTTATGCATACTGTCCACTGATCGTGTCTCTGCCCACCGATGTCCACCAGCCACCTAATATCCACTCATGCCACTGCATGGTCCCTTGGCTTTTCTTATATATAGGCTTGTACTTAGCTCTAAAAAAGCATCGTACTTTCGCGCTTCCCTCGAGTCTTAAAAGCTTAGCTAGTACAATCTAAAGATAGCGGCTCTATTATCCTTGATTCTGCACTTGCAGCACTGAGGGTTCTTACACCAAATGCTCATATGATATTAGCGAATAGGAAAGAGGCCATCGTGAGTCAGGGTTGGATAGGGGTGCGCAGTCAGGATACAAATAGATGGAACCATATACAATAGAACAAAGGAGTAGTGCGAACATGAAATGACAGGGGGAAAGAGGACAAAGATACCTATGTAAGAAAACACGCCTCGAGACCTGCATACATGTTACCCTGTGTTGGGTGCATTTATGCTCCTGCACCAAAATCAAGCATAATATATTCAATTTACTGTATGGTGTTTCAATTTCTTCTCATATTGTTCTTGTACCATGCATTCATTTCTCTGTTTATTTTCGAAATTTTCCAGTCACTCCCTACCTCTCCATTTCATTTTGTTATTTCTACTTTCATAGGCGGCTGCACCCAGCGGAGTCTGAAATGACTTCGACGCGCGAGCTCTTGGGCGCTAAAGGGCCGGGTAGTAGTACATGCACAGTGAGACAGATTTCCCCCTCTCTCAGTGACAACTAAATTCACTGAGAGAGGCAAGTAAATTAGTCTAGTGTTCCTTCGATTTATTGACCTAGAAATTCTCTGTAGTGGATTAATTTCTAGGTAGTGTATAATATATTTACAGTGACAACTAAATTCACTGAGAGAGTGAATTAATTTCTAGTCTATTCTTTTGAGCAACAAGTCCATACCTACTGCCTATAATTCCTGTCTACTACACCCTGCACGGACTCTTGGTCTGCTGGGTTGATCCCACACAATCTATGGGTAGGACATCCTGCAAATGCATTCCGGCCATAGGAGCACCCAAAGGGGGTTGAATCAGGAAGGTGATGGGGCCAGTGATGAACCATCATGCTGGGTAAAGGATGTTGATCATGTTTGATGGTGTGCCTACTGGCGAATGATGCAAGTAGTGAATGGTCATTTGGTGAATTCAGCGAAGGGTGAACGGAGCGAACATAGAGGTGGAGGGATGACAGGGAAAAATGGGGGTAACTTGATACAAGAATAAATGGGTCATGACACTTGGCCCCTTTGAGATCATTGGCCAGGCTGGATCCAGAGCTTACACCCTTCGGCTTCCAGACGGCCTTCAGGCAGTCCACCCAGTCTTCCATTGTATATGAGTAAACTTAGGGCCTTGTGGGTATCACAAGGTCAGCAGAGATCGACCAAGCTGTGGGATTCTGATACTACGTAGTGACGGTTACAAGAAGTTAAAGCTGTGGAACTGCTGGGCAGTTCCCACACACTACTATACAGTGGGGTCTTGTGGACCCCCCCCCCCCCTGTGAATGTACTTCTTTACATCCATGTCTCCATGCTTGAACCCCACAACCCTGAACACCCTCTCAAATTGGGTCAAGTCTCCACCACCTCCAGTCAAGATCAAGGGCGAGACAGAGTATGAGATTTCTGAGATCTTAGACTCCAAGATCAACTGGCACCATAGACCTTTTAATCTCCTGTAGCTTGTCCATTGGGCTGGTTACGAAGGTACTGATGAGGAAATGTCATGGGTCCTTGTGACCAAACTTGGCCATGCTTCCAAGATCGTAACTGACTTCCACTCAGCCTATGCTGCCAAGCCTGGACCATGGGTTCCATGAACCTGAGCTTCAGCTCACCCATTTTCCTTCAATTCTTTATACAGCCATTTTCTTAGTTAGACCAAACACTCATTTTTCTATATTCAACTCAGCCACTTTGCCAAATACTTACACTTGTAGTTCTCAGCTTTCCCCTCTCTCTAAAGTTCCATCTATCTGTCAATCTGTCCCCTCCATCCTCTCCTGTTCCTTTTCCTTCTGAACCAAAAACCAAGAAAACCCCGAATCACATTCCGAAACTCCCAAACCTATAATTACATTCATTCATAAAACCTGGCATTATCCATCTCCATATCTCTGTCCATTTCCTTCTGCTTCCCTTTTCCCTTGTCCAGCTTTTCTTCTTCCTTTTCCTTTTCCTCTTTCCCTTTCCAATCCCCAAAACCACATCCAAATCCAAATCCGAACCCCAACCCCAACCCATACTTGAACCCCCTTCCTAGCCAACTCGGCCAGGATGATCAGCCAATCCCCCTGCTGGACCACAGTCTGAAGGTCCTTCCACATCCCAATCAGAAATGCCAGTGCCCCTCATTGCATGTCAGCCACCACCCTCGTCTCCGCGATCAACTCCCAAAGGAGCTCGTTGGTCAATGCCCCCAGCAGAATACTTGCTGCAGGTGGATAAACATCCCGACCCAGCTTCCAGAACCCTCAAAAGGATCCAAACAGATCTCAACTGTTGGCTTTGAACCCAACAGCCTCAATGGAGTGCCTTTGGCCTTTTTTGGCCTCAGCTCCTTGTCGTCTGAAGACGAGATGACGATCGTCTCCACCTTTCATTTCCACTTCCCATAGAGAAACGAGCACTGAACCTTGTGCATACTGCAAGGCCGGCACACTGCCCCTGCCCCGAGCAGGCACCAGTCACCCCAGAATGTGCAGTTGTCACACGGACCCTTCTAGAATGGACAGGTCAGTAAGTCAGTTGACAAGAAACCACCCACTTAACCACAACTTCCTCATCCGCCTCCATACTCGGCTTCTTGCTCCATTCTTCATTCCGGACTTCCCATGTAAGTTTTGGCTTCCTTTCCTGTTGAAAACTTGGCCCAGGTTTTGGTTTTCCCCCAGCTGCTTGCTGCTTAGCATACTCAGCATTCATTGCATGATGTCATGACCCGTTTATTCCTGTATCCAGTTATCCCCATTTTCCCTTTCATCACCCCACCTCTATGTTCTCTCCATTCGCTCTTTGCTGAATTCACTGAATGGTTATTCACTACTCACATCCTTCGCCAGTAGGCATACCATCAAGCATGATTGATATCCTTTACCCGGCATGATGGTTCATCACTGGCCCCATCACCCCACCGATTCAACCCCCTTTGGGTGTTCCTATGGCCAAAATGCATTCGCAGGACATCCTACCCATAGATCGTGTGGGTTCAACCCAGAAGACCAAGAGTCCATGCAGGGTAACATGTATGCAGGTCTCAAATCTCAAGGCATGTTTTTTTACATAAGTGCCTTTGTTCTCTCCTCCCCTCCATTGTTTCATGTTCACACTCCTCCCTTCCTCTATTGCATATATGTTTCATCTATTTGTATCTGTTGGGTGCATTTATGCTCCTGCACCAAAATCAAGCATAATATATTCGATTTATGGTATGGTGTTTCAATCTCTTCTCACATTGTTCTTGTACTATGCATCCACTTCCCTGATTATTTTCGAAATTTTCTGGTCACTCCTTATCCTTCCATTTTGTTATCTCTATTTTCACAAGCGGCTGCACCCAGCAGAGTTTGAAATGACTTCGACGCGTGAGCTCTTGAGCGCTAAAGGGCCGGGTGCACGTATATGCCTTCTGAGACAGGATAGTGCTCCTCTCTCAGTGACAATAAATTCACTGAGAGAGGCGAGTAGTATTCTTTATATTTTCATAGCATGTTGACTGAAAATCATATAGTGAATTTGATTCTAGGTATTGTATTAATATAACAGTGACAATAAATTCACTGAGAGAGTGAATTTGATTCTAGCTTTCTAAGAGCTTTACCGAACCTTCCCTGCCATAACCCCGAGTTGCTAACAGTATCCTTACTGCACACCCCTATCCAACCCTAGCTCATGACAGCCTCTTTACCATTCGCTGATAACGTATGAGCATTTGGTATAAGTAGTTTATGTTTACATGTATATTCTGCAGTTCAATTATCATACGTCTATCTTGTGCAAAACTTGACCTCACTGTGACTATCATCTTGAGCCCTCTTCTATAGACTACTCTCTTAGACCAGAGGAGCACTTAAGCACCACTGGTGAGTTTTCGTACTTCACCTTTGTTACCTTAGCCTTCATACAATTATCGGTGCTGTCGGGGAAGGGCTCCAAAGGAGCACCTTTGCCGGCAAAAGGATTGTTACTACTAGACAACCTTTCCGTGAGACCTTGTATGTTACATTGTCAAGTGTCATGGTCTATCTTGCTACGACTGTAGATAGGGTGAGCCTGTTCAGGTAGCCCTCTTACCTTCTAAAACATTTATTCGTGCATCATATTCACTGAACTACACACATCATTGCACAAGCCATTCAGGCATTCGCTGTGTTCACTAATACACGATATTAACGCCTAAAAACCCAATCTTGACACCCAAGCCTTCACCATGTTATTGACATTAGCCTTCTCCTGCTCTCCCAACTCGGCCTTTTGCCTTGCCTCTCAGTTGGATTTTTCCCAAGCCTCTCTGATCCATTCAGCATGACCCTTCTCGCACTCCCTGCCCTCTTCTTCAGCCTCCTGCAGATTGTCAGCTCGCCATTGTTGTTCTTTAGCCATCTTCTGCTCTTCATCAGCCTTCCTCTCCCTCTCAGCAGCCTCCTTGGGTAGTTGAGCAGCGCACCGCCACTCCCTCAGTTCCTCCAGCCTCACATCCTGCTCCTGCTCCTCTGCCTCGAGCAGTCTTTCGAGTTCCTCAAGAGTGGGCTCATGGGCATCAGACATGATGGTTTGAGAAGGTGATGGGAGAAGGAGGGCAAGAAGCAAAAAATATCAGAAAGCTTAAAACGAAGCTTAAATAGACATTCACCCAGTAATCTCTGTGATCTCACTTATGGCCTCATGGGTTCGACCATAAGGGGGAGGTACTGTTACATATCAGTTCCCAAGTTCAGCCCTGAAGCCTCAGCTTTGGTACTCACTCGGGAACCCTCGGTTCTCACTTACACCTTTCGCTTCACATCTGTTCTCCTTGGAACTCCTCAGTTCCCATTTTCCCATCACCCATTACTGCTGATTCCCTTTCTTAGATAAACCCATGCATCCCCTTTCATCCATCCCTTAGTTACCTGATTCTGTTATCCCTGTGTATGACCCTGCATCCCATTATCCTATGTAACCCCCCATCATGTATTCTAGTTCCTCAGTCAGAAATTGACTTAGACCTCACACAACCTAAGCTTCCATCTGTTTCCGATACCCAAACTCTCGGTGTCAAACCCGAGCCCCATCCCAAAATTAGGGTGGAACTCTGAGTGGGTGCTGTGAAAGATCAAGAGTTTGCTGATAGTAGATTCAGATTGGAATATAATTCAGACTTCGAGTAAAAGTCGAATTGAGTAGAGGATTGATAATAGAGAGGTCGAGTATTTTGGATTAAGATATTATATGATGCCTTTAGTAAACAAATTATATTGCTTAGCGGTTGGGACCGCTGTGTTCACCCCTTCTCAGTGTGCTGACTAAGCCCCTTGAGACGCGTCCGGCACTGATGGATGAAGGTCAGGTGACCGCGTTGACAGGAAAATGGTGCCGATCTAAGGGATAACCAAGTCAAAAGCATTCGCTTTTGAGGTAGTATAGAGTAAACAGTAATAGTGAACCCTCAACGAAGAGTTAGAGTAAACTATCGAGATTTGAGTCCTATAGCTATCAAACAAGACTAAAGTGATTTCAGGGGGTAAAACAATTGATTCTGGATGATTTCGTTCATACATTTGTAGTAGCTATTTATACTATATTAGTGGTAACTACTAGTGTTCGAGATAGTGAGCAGATGGGTCGAAAAACTACTTGTAACTAAAGGGGTGACTAATTATAGTCATAAAATCATGGGGTGATGGAGATAGTATCAGGGTTATTTAGACTTTGGAATAGAGTTCTGTACTTAGCATACAAAGCCCCTGTCCACATGGTGTCAAGATAATAATCAGCTGGTCGTGTCATGGAGTTCAATAGAAAACGGGAATCAAATCTGCCCTGCCTAGCATAAATGCTAGGCTTGGTGATGGGGCCACTGTCTCTGTGCCTTTTCTGTGGGGCATATAATTGAGTACATGTATTGTGGATGGCATTCTCAAGTCACTCCACAATACCCGGTGCTCCTGCGCAGTCTATACCTCTCTGCGGCATTTGGTGCCCGCACCTCCTTGGTGCCTGTGGCCTGGCGCCTGTTGACGTCATGGCCGATGCCATCACTTGATAGGCGCACTGTCTCTGATCAGCTGCACGTGGTCGACGCCCATATCCCTGTATCTTATCTAATCTGTAGATAAGATAGCCATTCATAATGTCATGTGTCTGTCGTCTATGCCGACGTCCGTCGCAAGTGTTGTTTCTGTCTCTTTTGATCTTTTTCTTTGTTTTCTTTTATTAGTTCCTTTTGTACATAGATAACTTGAAATGAAATAGTTGCGTCTATCATAACAGAGTACACACTGTGTATGTGTGTCTCGAGCAGTGATTGTGCAGTATATGCGCAGTGAAAATATTTGATAGCTTTCAAGACGAGTGAGTTCTAATTGACTGGTGATCTACTACATACACGACAGCTATTTAACTGGTGTGTGGGACGAGCTATGACAAAAGAAACTGCTGCCAGCGCGAAGGGGTGTGTAAGTGAAACTCGGGGGTTATAGTGCTGGCTGCTGCGGTAGGGACTATCTATTGAATAGGGGATGGTTCATATGTATCGAGTATCAGAAAAATGTGGATGTGTAAAGGAGAAAGGGGGAAAGAAAGTCCGTATGTGATGATTTGATCAGTGTGCCACTCCATGGATAAGATTACCTCAGGCTCAGGTTTCTGTCTTGGGTCAGGGGTGACTCCACAGGTTCTGTGTACGATGATCAGCATAGGGACATGTGGGCTCATGTAGATGTGTGTAGGGATGAATGTGGGTGTTGTGAAGGATTGGACATGGTGGCTCGAACGGATGTGTGTGGCATGAGATGATAGAGGTGTTTTGTGGTTTTGTCAGAGTGGGATGATGTAGTGGAATAGGCATAATCTGTTTTTATAACAGGCGCAACACATAAGTTGAAGCCAAGCCCTCTGATCTGAACCTCCGTTGGGCTTGGTTCCCATTCCAAACATCTAGTACAAGACCCAGCCTTAACACCTGCACATTTCATTTCTCAGTTCAATTTCTTGAACTTCGGCTCAGATGCTCTCGAGTACCACTGTGCCACATTGTCATTTGGCCTCAGCTTCTGTCATGTTGTGGTCTAGGTCCTCAACATCTTCTGTGAGGCCACACAAGGCCGCCTATCCTTGCATTCATGCTCTTGTAAGTGGCCAGGATGGCAGCATTTTGTTGCATCACTTTGTGCATCTGAGTGTTTAGTCTCAGCGCCATCATTGTTTTGTTGGCCAGGGTAAGCCTCAAGCTCTTCCTACGAAGCTCGAGTACTCAGAGTCCTGACTATCGTCAGGCACACACTTTTTTTTGCCATCATTCCCTTTCAGGCATGACTGTCGCTCAACTCCTCAAGCAGCAACCAGAGCTGTGACTGCAAGGTTGTCTCGATGTCCTGTCTGACCTAGATCCTCTGCCATCTGAGGGCAGCAAGGCTTCCCTACTCTTGCCTTTGTCCTCAGGCAAGGGAGACTGAGGCAGGGACACTGGTGTCAGGATTGGTTTTTAGGCATTAATATCGTGTATTAGTGAACACAGCAAATGCCCAAATAGCTTGTGCGAAGAAGTGTGCCATTCAGCGAATAAGGCAAACCAATAAATGTTCAAAAGATAAGAGGGCTGCCCAAACAGAGCTCACCCTATCTACAGTCATAGCAAAATAGCCCGTGCCACTTGACAATGTAACATGCAAGGTATCACAGAAAGGCTGTTTTAAGTAGCAACAATCCTTTCGCCAGCCTTCGGAGCCCTTCACCGACAGCGCAGATAATAGTACGAAGGCTAAGGTAACAAAGGTGAAGTATGAAAACTCACCAGTGGTGCTTAAGTGCTCCTCTGGTTGAAGATAGAAATATATAGGAGAGGGCTCAAGATGATGGTCACAGTGAGGTCAAGTTTTGCACAAGATAGACGTATATGATAATTGAACTGGAGAATATACATGCAAATGCAAACTCTTATACCGAATGCTCATATGATATCAGCGAATAGGAAAGAGGCCGTATGAGTCAGGGTTGGATAGGGGTGCACAGTCAGGATACAAAATAGATGAAACACATATACAATAGAATGAAAGAGGAGTGCAAGCATGAAACAACGAGGAAAGGGGGCGAAGGTACCTATGTATGAAAACACGCCTTGAGACCTGTATACATGCTACCCTGCACCGACTCTTCATCTGCTGGGTTGATCCAACACAATCTACAAGTAGGATGTCCCGCGAATGCATTCCGGCCATACAAACACCTAAAGGGGTTGGGTCGGGAAGATGATGGGGCCAGTGATGAACCATCACACCGGGTAGAGGATGTCGATCGTGTTTGATGGCGTACATGCTGGCGAAAGATGCGAGCAGCGAATGGCCGTTCGGCAAATGGGGCAAAGAGCGAATAGAGTGGATATCGAGGAGGAGTGGTGGAAGGGAAGGGCGAACTTGGGCGAACCTGCAGGAGGGGAGGTGAGGGGGAAGGTAGAGACAGCGGGGCAAGGGAAATAGACAGGTCATGACAACTGGCTGCCTGCCTGGTGGCACCTCCTCCTTGACCATGCTACGTAACACATGGTCAGGGGCTTCCTCACCATTGATTGGGGGGATGAGTGTGGTGAGGTCTATGCCCTCTCCATCTTCTGGGTCCCTAGGCTTAGATCCCAGGGTAGCATCAGCCATCGTGTCGCTGGGCTGCACATGGGATTGGGGCCGCAAGCTCGAAGCTGACAGAGTATTGGGTTTCAAATAGGGTAAAGATGCGGCCTTTGGCTCGAGGCCGAGTTTGATGTATAGATAGCACAAGAGAGGAAGGTAACTCAAGGTTCGACTAATGACTCGAAGTCAAACAAGATATCAAGAGGGTCATGTTTGTGATTGTTTTCATGGTGTACTACTTATAACAACTCGGATAGGGGTCTCGATACATAGAACGGACGACAAGGATGATAGGAAATGTTCGTACAGTGGGTGCATGTGTCCTGCCGACACTGTGTATCCGCGCCGCAGCTCGCCTGCTCGGTCTCGCCTGGAGAAAGGTATGTACTCATCTGATGGCTCGAGTGATGAGTCAGAAAGATAGGTGGAATGGAATAGGAAGGATAGACATGACTCAAGTATGGTGGAGAGAATATATGTCGTGCGTCCTGATTGTGAGATGCAATCGATAGAGTAATAGATACTTGGACATATACTTCTAACAGATATGAGTAGGAGTATTAGTATGAATAGTGTTACGTATCAGTTCACCCTAGTACTCAGCTTGTCGATTGTGCTCATGCCTCGACTCAACTCATGTTACAGATCTAAGTGTTCAGGGGTGGTGTGTTGCACTTGGCTCGACTCGGTGAGTGTCAATATGCATTTGTGGTGTCGACTCGTGTCTCAATGGCTCGGGTGTGTACGCGTGTGTCTCACATGTTCGGAATGGGATTGAATGTGGATAGTATGTGAGAGGTCGTTAGAGTAATCGTGAATAGAATTTGTTATAGTGGACATTACGGGTCATTAGTCATGTGCATGAAGTCATGAAGTGAATCGAGTGAAACAAGAGTCTGTAGCTGCTAAATCTCTCCCCACAACAGAAGCTCACATCCATCTTCGACTGCGTGGAACTCACAGCCAACAGTAGAGGGGTCTACTGGAGGGTTCAATGATGAATGGTCATTGACGTAGCAATCTTTTTCAAGATCACTCCGAGTCCACAATCAGTTGGTCACGTGGTGATCAACTGCAGGCTAGTTCTAAAAGGTGTAAAGAAGTAGGATCTTAGGGCCTTAAGTCACAAGGGCTGACAGAACTTGACCAAGATGTGGTATTCTGGATGCTACATAGTGAGTGTAAGGTAAGTTTTAAGATGGGGAATCACTGGACGGTTCCCACCCACTAACTATACAGTGGGTCCATAGGGGCCCACTGGCATTAGCTAAGATACAATGTAAATAGCTTATTTTCAGAGAGAGCCAGAGACAGATAGAAATGCCAAGAGAGAAAAACCAAGAACTACAAGCCTAGCTACAGTCGGACCCCCAATAATGCATAGCCTCAGTGGACAACCTCACTATGCATTATTAGGGGTAATGCATTATCACAGAGAGGGTGTCAAAACACTTGAATTGCCCCAAAAAAAATCATAAAAAAATGTCTAAAATATTCTCTAGATTGTTCTAAACAACATGAGTGATAAACAAATTTAGGGTTGATTGTGTAAGCGCCTCCTCTGTTGGTGCAGAACCTGCATCAGTTTTGGCAGCGGCTTGGCTGCCTCATCCCATTCCGGACCACTGTGAGTGAGGGCATAGTGCTGCAGTTCCCTTATAGCCTGCAAGGCTTGCTCTGGTGGCATGAGAGGTGGGTGATGATGGCCTTTTGGGTAATCTTTGGATAGTGTCTGTCGACCATAATCTACGATCCATTCCCAAGTCCAGCCCCGAAGCCTCGGCTTCAGTACTTGCTCAGGAACCTCGGGTTTCAGTTGGCTTTCCTTGGGTCCCCTCCATACCTTTCCATCACCCCTGATTTCCATTCTTAGTTATTTCCCCGTATGTTCAACCCTTTGCTCCCCTTGTCCACTGTTCCAATCATTTGATCCCCCTGACCCTGCATACTACTTTACTATATAAACCCACAGTGTTGTATCGTAGTTCCTCAGTTCAGATATCAACTTAGCTCCTCGTACACTAAACCCTTCTGCTTGATATTTTTTCCAATCCTCAGCTTATAGCTGAGTCTGTTCCCAAAATTAGGGAGGAACACTGAGTGGGTGCAACCCACGAGGTTGAAGCCAAGCCCTCTGTTCCGAGATCTCAGTTCAGCTCCGGTATAGAGCTGGACCTCAGTAGGACACACAGTCTTAACACATGAACTGAATGATGTCAATCTTGTCCTTAAAAGTAAGATTTGACCAAGACCTCGTTTTGGATTTATAATAGCTGGGGATACTGTCCTTCTATGCTGCATTGGCTTCTGTTGGATCACCTTCATGTTCTCAGTAAGATCCTGCTCTTGTGATTTGACCAGTAGCATGAGCTCCAATGGGTTGGCTGCACAACCAGGCATGACTGGTCCATTATCTGGTCCATCCCATTCCATATCAGAAGCACCAAGAAGCTCTCTGTTAGAGCCACATGCCCATCTGTCTGGTTTGCTGAGGTCCATATGCAGAGAGTTTGTCCCAGTTTGGGCTTCTGAAGCACCAGAAGTGCACCTGCAATAATGAATATTATAATTAAATTTGCCAAATTTGTTATACATTATTCATCATGCAAGGTTCTAAGTAATTTTTAACTACCAAGCTGGTGGACAACTTTTCTATGCATTCTCAGGGGTTACACACTATTGGTAGTATGCATTATTGGAGGTCCGACTGTATTTGGCAAAATGGCTGAGAAAAACATAACAAAGAGTGTGAGAGTCTCACTAAGAATGTGACCGTGAAAAGAGTAAAAGAAAAAGGAAGAGCCAAAGCTCAGGTTCAAGGAACCCATGGTCCAGGATTGGCAGGGTAGGCTGAGTGGAAGTCACTCATTATCCAGAGGCATGGCCTAGCTCAGTCGTGAGTGACCCATGATGTTTCTTCCTCAGTACCTTCATAACCAGCCCAACAGACAAGGTATAGGAGGTTACAAGGTCTTTGATGCCCGTCAATTTTGGAATTGAGGATCTTGGAAATCTCATACTCTACCTTGCCATCAATCTCGACTGAAGGCGGCAGAGCTGAACCTGATTTGGAATTGTGTTCAGGGTTGTGGGTTCAAGCATGGAGACATGGAAGACCGGGTGGACTGCCCAAAGGCTGCCAGGAAGCCAAAGGATGTAAGCTTGGGAGCCCACCAGGGTACTTCTCAGCCAAATTCTACGAGGGCCGAGTTGTCTGGAAGAACTGCACTTTTACAAATGCAGAGGATCCAATCACAAACATGAGAGCAGGAGCACAACATGTGTCAGCTGACACCTGATGCCAAGATTGAGCAAGTTTAATCTTCTCTTTCAGGGGCGCATGTAGCGGTGAAGGTCAACTGCAAAGTCTTGGGCCTGAGAGGAAGCGAGGTCCTGTTTCCCAATCCCCATTTTCACCAACAACCAGTCTTCAATCGCCTTCTCCAATGACAGTGTCAGCAGCATCAGGATTAAACACACAGATGTTCACTACCATTACAAGAAGAAACAAATCACAGCAGGAAACATCAGACTACATACACCACATAAAGACCCTTGAGAATCTAGCTGACATCCTGATAAAGCCACTGTCACTGTGCAAGCACCTCCACACCTAGGCATCCTAGGAGTGTGTCAGGCTTGAGGGGGTGTGTTATAAACATACAAACAAAGCTATGCAATCCCACACTTAACACAAAAACACACTGATATACTGTACACTAGGTGCAAGTCACTGTTTGTTTACCATAACCTATGGCAACAAATAGTGAAAAAAGAGGAAATCTTGTAATAATTCGAAACTATGGCAAATGGTGAAGAATATTTTCTTTTTGTCTACAATTTAAAACATCAAGCAAATCTGAATAAAGGCAAATAATAATTTCTTGCATCTTATGCAGTGAATAGGATTTATTTTGTCACAATTTATTTCTTATAAATGTTCATCTGTGTTTATTCAGATTTTCTTGATGTTTTAAATTGTAAACAAAAAGAAAGTATTCTTCATGATTTGCTATAGTTTCAAATTATTACAAGATTTCCTCTTTTTTCACTATTTGTTGCCATAGGTTATGGTAAACAAACAGTGACTTGCACCTAGTGGTAACAACATCATCTCTGTTGGAAGTACTGAGGAAATACAATATCGACACGGTAATCATAATAACACAATTCCAAACCAAAATCAACTCGTCAATATTTTTCCGAACACATACATATTACAACGACTTACACCCGAGATCGTCGAACTCACACCTGCCCGCTCAATCCAACCCGATTCACACCCCGGACCATTCCGATATCACAGGAGCACACACCATATGCTACTACAGTCTAGAATGCCCCTAAAGACCCTTCCCAAGCACGCCGAGCCCAACCCAGGTGGCACACACCCCAGAATCACGTGACCCAATCAAGGGACGCAACGCGTCGAGCCGACCCTGCTTGTAGCCAGACCACATCTCCTATCCATTCCCAAAACCCGTTTCCTTTCTCTATTTTATACTCCACACCCCAACCCAACTTGTACAACACCCATTGACACTCCTATCAACGGTTATGCGCCATTCCCCCCATCCCACCTTGTTTTTGTTCCCATTCCATGAATATTACGACCACCAAGTACTAGCATCAACTGATAAATAGCTAGTTTCATGTACCATAAAGCAGCAGTGAAATCCTACTCCATTTTGCTCTACATTATATTAGTTGAACTCTCGATAGCATATATCATAAGACACATATATTTAATTGTATGTGCAGATATTCTTGCTACCTCTGATTTCTACTCGATTTATCTCACATTCAGAGATTAAATCACATCACTTTCAATATCATTTTTCAATACTAACAAGAATCTCGAGTCCTGCACCCACAATGGTCCACTTTCCTTATCAGGATATGGCTGATCTCACCCATGTGATGACTTGCACATGTCACACTGTGTCACACCGTGTCCTCATCTGGCCCCACATCCAGTCACAAACCCAGTAACCACTCATTTCCTCATGCACACACATACTCCTGAGCTCCTCATTATCAAAGCCACATAATGATTATATGCGCCAAGATTCACTGTTTATCCTGGTGGGTGCCTCAAAACTGATGAAATGGAACCTGATTTGACTCACAATATCACCAGGATGATCAAATTCCCTGCAGCCAAGTCCTCCATTTGGTTGGCAATGCAACTCGCGATATGCTTGTCAAATCCTGCAACCTAGCCTACCTTGAGAGTGAGAATCAAATCAAAGGAATCTGGTAAGCACAGTACATACACAGGATGTTGACAACTTAGCTGCATTCATTCAGAGAATCTTTTGCCAGACTTCTCAAAAAGTTCTCCACTGGCACATGGGCACCAGCACTCACACACAACCGATAACCCCAGGGACAGTGGCAATTACCAAGTGTGAGGACCTGAGCCCACATACATCCATCTCTGAGCCACCACCATCCTTGCTACACCTGTGGAGCCCACCGAGCTGAGGTACATACATCACGTGCGTGTCTGATGTCATAGATCACATGTTAGTGATCAAGACCATTACCCCACATGCTGATCCGAGTGCATACACCCCTGATCCATATCAAGGCACAAGACACATCAAGCTGTCCCTGCGTGGCTTTAGCCATATTCCAACATATCGTCCTTACACCTCCTCTCTTGCTGAAGGACTCATATTCAGTATGTACAGCACCTATCTAGCTAATTCCACTTTCACATAGTGTACATTCACTCTCACTTTTCATTACATCTCACTCCTACAGTCAAGCCTGAGATAACCCATACTGCTAAAGTGCCTCTTCCACTCGGACTGGATCGATTTCCTTGGATTTATCATCTCTCCTGCTGGCGTCTCCATGGACATCAAGAAGACCACTGCCATCACAAAGTGGCCTGTACCGACGAACCTCCGAGAAGTCCAATCTTTCCTGGGCTTCACCAACTTCTACAGAAGATTCATCATTTCATCCTCAGACATTGTCCTGCCACTTACTCGCTTGACCAGGAAGGATACTCCATTCACCTGGGATGCAAAGCAGCAGGAGGCCTTCGAAGCACTCAAAGCTGTGTTCTCAAAGCCCCCAGCCCTCATCCATTTGGACCCCAATAATCTGATTGTCATCGAGACGGATGTCTCTGACTATGCCATTGCCGCCATCATCTCCCAGATCACCCCCTCCAATGGCGATATCCATCTGATTGCCTTCTACTTGCAGGGCATGGCACCAGCCAAGATGAACTATGAAATCTACGACAAGGAGCTTCTTGCCATCTTCTGTGCCTTCAAGCAATGGCAAAACTACCTCGAAGGGGCATCCCATGTCATTCTCATCCTCTCTGACCACAAGAACCTCAAGTACTTTGCAACCACAAAGCAGCTGACCCAACGCCAGGTACAATGGTGCGAACACCTCTCAGGATTCAACTGCCTCATCCACTACCAAGCTGGGTGACTTGGCACAAAGCCTGATGCTTTGACCCATCGAGGAGACGTGTACCCTAAAGGGGGGGATGGTGCTTACGCATTGGCGAATCCTCACAACTTCCAGTTGATGTTTAAGACTGGGAAACTCATTCATGCCATCATCCTTGACTCTGCATCACTGTTGACATCCATACAACATGGCCAGTTGACTGATCCCTTGTCCTCAGCTACATTCTATACTTTTGGCTGTCCACTGAGATGTTTCATAATTAATCTGATCAACTCTGCCATAACCAATAATACATAATCAGATGGTGTTCCATTACACATAAATTTATTAAAATTTATCTGTTTTTGGAAAAAAAAATAACTCCAAAAAGCACTAAAAAACTTCATGTGTGCAAGTGTCTGACCAAATATGAACCCTACCGCCACTTATAAGTGCTGAAAGCTGGCTTTGCTAAGCTTACTGCTGATGTCAAGCTCATGAACTGGATGTTGTGCTGAGAAAATTTGGTTGCGAGACACATCTCGAGCACACTCTCTCAATGGAGACATCAAAAATAACTGATTACTTCTCTTAAAAACACTTGTAGATAGCATTAAAAGTGTCCCTATATTCATCCAAAGGTTATTATAATATGCATTATCACAGGTGCACTTTCGGTGCTTCAGAAGCCCAAACTGGGACAAACTCTCTCCATACAGACCTCAGCAAACCAGACAGATGGGCATGTGGCTCTAACGGAGAGCTTCTTGGTGCTTCTGAGATGGAATGGATGGACCAGATAATGGACCAGTCATGCCTGGTTGTGCAGCCAACCCATTGGAGCTCATGCTACGGGTCAAATCACGAGAGCAGGATCTTACTGAGAACATGAAGGTGATCCAACAGAAGCCAATGCATCATAGAAGGACAGTATCCTCAGCTATTGTAAATCCAAAATGAGGTCTTGGTCAAATCTTACTTTTAAGGACAAGATTGACATCATTCAGTTCATGGTCAACAGACACTATCCAAAGATTACCCAAAAGGCCGTCATCACCCACCTCTCATGCCACCAGAGCAAGCCTTGCAGGCTATAAGGGAACTGCAGCACTATGCCCTCGCTCACAGTGGTCCAGAATGGGATGAGGCAGCCAAGCCACTGCCAAAACTGATGCGGGTTCTGCACCAACAGGGAGAGGAGGCACTTACACAATCAACCCTAAATTTGTTTATCACTCATGTTGTTAGGAACAATCTAGAGAATATTTTAGACATTTTTTATGATTTTTTTCAGGGCAATTCAAGTGTTTTGACACCCTCTCTGTGATAATGCATTACACCCAATAATGCATAGTGAGGTTGTCAGGCTATGCATTATTGGGGGTCCGACTGTATTTTGCTTATTTATGTGTACACTTTGGATTTCCCCTCTGTCAGGCTCATGTGATTGTGTGATCTCTGCAACACATGATGGTTGCCCTTACAGTACATATATGTTATAAAAGTATTATATAAAAAAAACCAGGCCAGGAGATGATTGGCTACTCCTCGAAGGCATTAGCTGGAGGACCTGCCAGTACTTCCCACTAAGGGACAGGGGGGCAGGCTTCAGCTGCATAGTAAATGACACAATGTTGTATATATACCTCATACTCAAAGGAGGGGGAAGCCCTCCCTGCATCCCCAGAGCTGGCTGGTGAGTCTACATTTCTCAATACTGCAAATTCTAATGTGCCTGGTGGCTTATATTTTAGCCCTAATTATTCCCATCATTTCCTACTATTTACTTTCTTGTTATCGTCAGTATTGGGTGAGATATGTATTTATTTTGGTTGAACGCGCGTTTTGGCGGTTTTTTTTTGGCGCGTGCTTATGCAAAGCGCTGTAACATGTCACTGATATTCCAAGTCGGTTCATATTGAGGCGTGGGAAAGAAAGAAACAAGCACAATGAGAAAGAAACAAGCACAACGAACAAGTGTAAACAACGCATTTTCGAATATTAAACGGGTCGCGTCAACGCGGTACACGCAATAGATCAGAAAGGTCTTTACTTAGACAACATCATCTGTTACAAGAGCGTCAAACCACATGGAGTTGAATGGAGTCAAGTCAATACTCACTTTGACGAATTCTACGGCCAAACGAGACATTAAATTTGTGGCTGCCCAACGAGACCAGTCCAGTATAACGCACCATCATAGTTGATCTGTCCATCACCATCCACATCCGCTTCCCGAATCATCTCATCCACTTCATTGTCTGTGAGTTTCTCCCCTACAAACATTATGATATAGCGGCAGAGTAAAGGAGGTGGCGTGGAGCCTCACCGAGATTAGTCATAACATGCCTAAGCTCGGCCGCACTAATATACCCATTGCCGTCTTTGTCGAACACTTTGAACGCCTCCTTTATCTCCTCCTCGCTGTCCGTGTCTTTCATTTTCCTGTCAACAACAGTCAACGCCCGCATAACTACGTCATAGGAACAGTGGGGAGAGCGTGGGGAGAGCGCGTGGCAACATTGCGCTTCTCCGTGCTTCTAGCTGGTGGTGTTCCTCTCCCCAGTGCTGCTCACACCTCACTCACCTGGCCATCATGGTCAAAAACTCGGGGAAATCGATGGTTCCGTTCCCGTCTGCGTCGACGTCGTTGATCATGTCCTGCAACTCGGCCTCGGTGGGGTTCTGGCCCAGACTACGCATGACTGTGCCGAGCTCTTTCGTTGTGATGGTCCCGTCGCCATCTGCTGCGGCATCAGAAAACATTCGACGGCCTGACAAAGCCACGGCGTCGCACCCTTATCGAACAACGAGAATGCCTCTTTGAACTCTGCCAGCATCACAGGTCATCAGCACACGTCACACCTTCGGTGAAAGCCTTGGCAAACCCACCCGAAATTTGCTCTAAATTGCACGCGCGCATTTTTAACAAGACGAACGCTACGATAATATGGATTACTGTCGTCACCTTCAGACTGCATCAAGAGTTAACGACTCAGTTCCTTGAAACAAAACAGCAATGTAAGGAAAACACACCAGTTGGTCAGCCATGGTTGGTATCGTAGGATCAGTATCGTAGTAGTCGTAGTAAGGTGAGGTAACCGACGCCTTTATGTAATGGGGGCGCCTACGTCACCTGAGCCTGGGTCGAGAAACTCGGATAGGAGTCAGACGCCGGCTGTTGTAACATGAACGAATCGCACCGGCTCGCAGTGGGGCTTGGTGAGCGAATATTAATATTTAGGGAGTAAGGCGGGTGTCTGGCGAGGCGCCTGCCTGAAACTGTGAGATGGCAGAACATAGTCCGTGTCTGTAACAGTACAAGTATGCTAAGAGAGAAGGGGGGAAAAAGTCCTGAAGCCCAGCAGCATGTGGCAATAAAAAACCCAGTGTCGGAGGTGGTCAGAACAGGAAGGGAATGACTGGAACACAAGGCAGAAGGATGCTGAAGGCTAGGAGAGGCTCGGAGGTGTTTTGGAGGAAAGGTCATTGTGAGTGAGGGCCCATTTGAAGCGGGTAGGTGGAGAGCTGCATCTTTTGCTCATGCCGGCCAATGCCTTTGTGACTAGTGGGGAGTTGTGAGCTGCACAGACGTTGGTGAAGTGGGGCTGTAGTGTCAGGGGAACCCCAATCGCACACTGCATTATTGCAATGTGCATTATCATGATATGCATTATTGCTGGTGTGCATTATCGCAAGGTGCATTATCGTGACTTGCATGTTACCATAGCATGCACCTTATTGCGATGTGTGATTGGGGGCCCCTGAGCTTCTCCTAGCCCTTGGCACCCTTCTGTCTTGTGTTCCATTTGTTTCCATTCCTGTTCCGACCCCTTCCGACATCATTCCTTCCTTATCTGTCTGGCCCTGTTATCACTAGCGTGATTGTGTATGTAACTCAGGCATTTGGTGATTGGGCTAGCATGCCCACAGCTTACTTATAGTTGTAGCTAGGTGGCGAAGGGGTTCCTTAGAGTTTTCTCTTTGGATTCCCCCTTGCCAGGTATGTCTGTGTCATGTATATATTTCCCTATCTTACTTTGGATCCCCTTTCGCCAGTTTGCTGCTTGAGTGTAGAGCATCTGCCTAGGTTGCCCTTATATGTAGGGTGTTGCAGATGCCAGGTGAAGAGAGTCGCCATAGTTAGGTTGTTTTAACTAGTAGCAATGTAATTCAGGCTTCAAGATGAAGTCGAATTGAGAAGAGTTTGAATGAGAAAGTATACGTGCATACAAGTGATGTATGCATCCAAAGACAATAGCAGCTTCCAAATGATGGAACACAGTGAGTATTATTACTACTGGTTTTGATTAAACATGGACAGGTATTTACCTAATGAAAGAACCACTGGGTGATGTTGCAGTACTAAGGTCGAGTGATGGACAGGAGTACAGTTGAACCTGAGATAACCCATACCCTTCTCAACATATGTGTTGTCACAGAGTATGGGATAGCATGGAGGACCTTTGTGGTGCTTAAATCCAGGATTATCACATGATGAATTGAATTTTCTATGCATTATTGGTAGTATGCATTATTGGGGGTCCAACTGTAGACAAGAAATGGGATTCTCACCTAAATATGAAAAGAAAAGTCTAAGGATCCCCACTGCCAGCAAGCCCATATTATACTACACCTGACCGCAGCCAGGGCCATCACTCAGTACTCACCAGTGACCCTGCCCAACCCTGGCCTCCCCAACCCCTGACCAACCCTGGATACTGCGTACTACATGAGCTACTTCACTTCATTTCTTCAGCAGAGCGAAGGTGGCAAAGCCAGCAGAGCGAAGGTGGCAAAGCCAGCAGAGCGAAGGTGGCAAAGCCAGCAGAGCGAAGGTGGCAAAGCCAGCAGAGCGAAGGTGGCAAAGCCAGCAGAGCGAAGGTGGCAAAGCCAGCAGAGCGAAGGCGAGCGAGGTGGCAAAGCCAGCAGAGCGAAGGTGGCAAAGCCAGCAGAGCGAAGGTGGCAAAGCCAGCAGAGCGAAGGTGGCAAAGCCAGCAGAGCGAAGGTGGCAAAGCCAGCAGAGCGAAGGTGGCAAAGCCAGCAGAGCGAAGGTGGCAAAGCCAGCAGAGCGAAGGTGGCAAAAGCAAGCCAGCAGAGCGAAGGTGGCAAAGCCAGCAGAGCGAAGGTGGCAAAGCCAGCAGAGCGAAGGTGGCAAAGCCAGCAGAGCGAAGGTGGCAAAGCCAGCAGAGCGAAGGTGGCAAAGCCAGCAGAGCGAAGGTGGCAAAGCCAGCAGAGCGAAGGTGGCAAAGCCAGCAGAGCGAAGGTGGCAAAGCCAGCAGAGCGAAGGTGGCAAAGCCAGCAGAGCGAAGGTGGCAAAGCCAGCAGAGCGAAGGTGGCAAAGCCAGCAGAGCGAAGGTGGCAAAGCCAGCAGAGCGAAGGTGGCAAAGCCAGCAGAGCGAAGGTGGCAAAGCCAGCAGAGCGAAGGTGGCAAAGCCAGCAGAGCGAAGGTGGCAAAGCCAGCAGAGCGAAGGTGGCAAAGCCAGCAGAGCGAAGGTGGCAAAGCCAGCAGAGCGAAGGTGGCAAAGCCAGCAGAGCGAAGGTGGCAAAGCCAGCAGAGCGAAGGTGGCAAAGCCAGCAGAGCGAAGGTGGCAAAGCCAGCAGAGCGAAGGTGGCAAAGCCAGCAGAGCGAAGGTGGCAAAGCCAGCAGAGCGAAGGTGGCAAAGCCAGCAGAGCGAAGGTGGCAAAGCCAGCAGAGCGAAGGTGGCAAAGCCAGCAGAGCGAAGGTGGCAAAGCCAGCAGAGCGAAGGTGGCAAAGCCAGCAGAGCGAAGGTGGCAAAGCCAGCAGAGCGAAGGTGGCAAAGCCAGCAGAGCGAAGGTGGCAAAGCCAGCAGAGCGAAGGTGGCAAAGCCAGCAGAGCGAAGGTGGCAAAGCCAGCAGAGCGAAGGTGGCAAAGCCAGCAGAGCGAAGGTGGCAAAGCCAGCAGAGCGAAGGTGGCAAAGCCAGCAGAGCGAAGGTGGCAAAGCCAGCAGAGCGAAGGTGGCAAAGCCAGCAGAGCGAAGGTGGCAAAGCCAGCAGAGCGAAGGTGGCAAAGCCAGCAGAGCGAAGGTGGCAAAGCCAGCAGAGCGAAGGTGGCAAAGCCAGCAGAGCGAAGGTGGCAAAGCCAGCAGAGCGAAGGTGGCAAAGCCAGCAGAGCGAACTGGTGGAAATGCTTCCCAAAGTGGAAGTGGAAATGGAAAGCAGAGCAAGCAGAACTCAGAGCAGTGTCAGAACTGGAAAAGGAGGTGTCCCCTGACATGTACAGCTAGATGCTATTTTTGGTCACTAGGTAATTTGGAACCATCAGTCTATGCTCACTGATGAAGATGGACCCTGCTTACTAATAAATGCACATGAGATAAGTATGCACATGACTAGGATTGCCCAAGTAAGACTATGTTATTTTTTATAGCATAATAGATCGTAATCACAATGGTTATAGCTCCCTCAAACTTATAATTTATTAATAACTATAACTTAATATATTCATAATCTTAGTATAATTGTTTTATATTTCTATTATAGCCTGAAATAAATAGAGAGTATATGTTGGGTGATATACAAGTCTGATAATATTTTATTATTGTCCTATAATTTAAGTCCTGAAAATGCTGCTAATTAGTTGGAACATGTGACCAGGCACATGTTCAGATGCATTGTCTCCCTCAAGAAATGTCTGCTGCTGGTGACCCTCACTCCCTACATTCTCAACATCATCCCACCAACTCTGTCGGGGGAACACCCTTCCAAAGCCATTGGACCCAGTCCGAGCACATCCCAAACCACCGAGCTGTCCTTGCATCCATCTCAGCCCCAGTCAGGGGACCAACTCTAGCCTGTCCTGTCTCCCTTTTATTTTCCTTCATCTTCTCCTTTCTTCCCTTTCTCCTGTTGTTCTGCTGTCTCCCCTTCTAGTAGTACTTGTGTCTCCACCTGGTGTAGCTATATAGTACCTTGCTAAGGTAAGGAGGCCCACCTTCTTCTCTTTGGACCTCCTCCACCTCAGCCTGCATGATATTCCACAAGTGGAGTTGCCCTTACAGCCCCAAGGCCAGGCTCCCGAACCTTCAGCCTTAGTCCCCATTCCAGAATGGTGTCAGGGTCAGTACATGGTAAGTGATCACAGAGGTGTCAGGGTTGATGTTGGTTGTGAAGTGGGTACCCCTGGCTGTAGGCAGGGGTGTCCAGTAGTGTGTAGTATATAAGTAGTTTGCTGGCAGCAAGGATCATCAGCTTTTCCTCTTTGGATCCCTCTCTGCCAGGCCCTGTGATATCCCACTGTCACAAGGAGTTGCCCTTACAGACGCTCACTTCACTCCCTGAGGAGTCTAACTCAAGGCAGCGATAAATGAGAGCAATGGGGTTCTGCTGACACATGGACTCACCGGCAGTGGGGAACCCTCAGACTGTATTGGGGTTACATTCAATGCTGATTACTGAAGCACAGCCTGGAGCACGGCGACCTGAGCCCTGTTCCAACAGATATATAGAATTTCTTCTAGCATTGCCTCGAAGATGCTTGTTTGTAGCGGTTTTTCTTGGATAGAATCGATAGGGGTGACTGACTGATTGAGCATTCCGGTTGGAAAAGTCTTTAAATCCGGTTTGCAATTTGAGCTCAGGTGTCGTTGATGAGTACAGTAAGTATGCTGCAACACGTGCTTGATGCAGTCGGTGAGATGTCTTAGAAAAAGTTGGGCTACGATTGACTGGCCTATTTCGCTTGTGCGATCCCGAGGCTGGGTTGGTTGCAAGGCCAGACCAACAGTAATCGAGTGCATCAGCTACGTTGGGTTCCAAATGCTAGAGGTGCCTTGCAAGATCCAAATATACAGCTCTGAATTCAAACCGGAATTTCCATAAAACTCATATATCCCAGACCCGCGCGCTTGACTCCCGCCACGACACTCTCCATGTCTTGGACGAAAGAAACGTGGCCGCCAGTGCTACTGGCCACAATGAGGGCACAAGGCTTCCCAGGGTCCTTCGGCTTCTTGTCCTCTACCTCATCTTTCCGATGCGCCAGCACCACGGCGCCAGCGTCCCCCGGGAATCCGAAAGCCCCGCCCCACGAGTACGACACAACAGGATAGTCGTATCTACGCACCCCCGCTCCGTCTCGTGGGAGCCTATACAATGACCTGGCGCCATTTACGGTGCCGATTGTGTGCCCACTCGTCCGCCCCCTTTTAGACACCATAAGTCCCGGAATGAGAGGGTGTACCGTTGATTGACCACCATTAACGCTCGCTCCGAATGGCCATCTTCGTTTGGGGGGTGAGAGAGCGGCAATGGCTGTCTCTCGGGTGACTTCTAAGACAGCCCAGCCGTCCGATGCGCATGCGAGAGACTGACTTGTGCTTCTTTTCTTCGGCTGGCTTCCGCCCCATACAGTATCGATTTGTATGTTTCCTCGTGTCGGAGAGTTTTTTGTGGAGGTTGATTGCCCAGACGCTGACCCCGCAATACGCGCCAATTCAAAGGTTTTTTCCAGCTCGTCCCGACGAGCAGTCACAGCGGCGGCCTGTCCTGGGTCCTGCTTGAGCACTTCTTGCCAGTACCGGTCCTCAGACATATATAGATGGTTACGGTCTGCGACGCTCGGTTGCGTTACGACGCTGCCTTTGCTGACAAGCTCGGATAGTTGAATGCCCAGAGGCGCAGTTAATATGTATATCTTCTTCGGGGCCGTGCTTAGACGAACATATGAACCGAGCGTAACAGAATGTCGATCGTCGGCTAGAAGCCCGCACGACGATCCTACAGACGGTAGCACTTGCTGGAGCCCAGCGTTATGCTCCGGGTGGGGGTGGCGGTCTGCTACATTGGAAAAAGAGGCAGGGTAATGAGAGGAAAGGTGGACGACATATGGCAGATCTAGACTTGGCAGAACTCTTTCCAGCCGGTCAGACCGAGGGATACCGATCGTGAGAACTGGGCGTGCCACCGATGACACGGCGCCTCGTAGCCTGTGATAACGAGTAAAACGAGGCATAGACACACGGACAGTAAGGAAAGCTGACCCAAGCAAGTTGATTTCGTAAGGCTCTCTGGCTCCTATCACTCGCTCGATTTGATCCGCGACACTGCTCATGATATCCAGAGCGTCCGTTGCAGCGAAATGGCCCTCAGGGAGTGGCTGATAAAGTTGGTAACGATCATCAAGATCTTCTGGTATGCGAAAGATGGAATTGGGTGCAGACTACGGTGATCGGTCATTGAAAGCACACAATGATGGGGCATTGACTGCATTGGCTCACCTTGTCAAGAGCCATAGTGTCTCTGCATCAGGCAGGAATGTGGAATGGTATTAAGCTAAAGATTGTCGCCATCACGCTAAATTGGCGTGACCGTCACGTTACTAAATGAAGTGACTGGGAGCTTCCACCATAGGCTACTTACCTGCAATCCTAAGATTAACTGACAAGCCGTGATCAAGGATGATAGGCGACAGCGGTTCAGGGAGATGCAGCTACGAATGCATTGAAGTTGTAGGCCTCGGGGTTCGCCCTGAAATTAAATCCCATCGGTCTCAATTGGATCAAAATCTTTCGGTCCCGTGACATATCTGCACATTGGGCGCCAGGGCTGCAGGGGACCTTGAGTTTGGTCACACCACTGGGGACCTCAAAACATGTGCTCGTAGAGCCTGATATCAGGGTAACCTGCGCGGGCGCAACTGCAAAGACAACAGCCCATAAATAGTCTTGGGTCTGAGCCACCCAAGTCACTCTTTCTTGAGCAAAAGAGTTCATACGTGGTACGATGAACGTACCCAGTGAGCATTTTTTGGTTTGGACGCAGCGGGGCGGACAGCAGTCGCGGACGCAGGATGAGGTCTTGCCCACAAGTATAATTTGTCCTTATGTATCGTTGGATACGACCCAGTTTTGAATGCCGTTGCGTAATATTCCGTCATTTCAAGCCATCCTAATATCACTATTGAACGGCAGTACACAAGAATAATGTCATTGCACACACCTTGATGATCAAATCCATCAACCCAGGCCTGAGAATTAGGTTGGTCAGATCGAATGGGCCCAATGTAATGGGATTCGCCATAGTCTGACGTTCCACGTAAGATCATTTGACGGGTTTACTATATGTCATAGTAAACATAATAATCTCACCGTTCCAGCTCAGAATCTGGACAATATCGACATGCTCCCGCTCTCTCACCAGGATCTCCCACCGGCGGTTGTAGAGCCAACCATCCCCGCGATAGATCCAGTTCTTATTCCATGAATCAGGCCCATAGTGCTTTGATAAATATTGTAGGTATTGGATAATAGAGGGACGACGAGACAGAACGTACAGTGAAAAACCACGGGCTGACTGCAGCCATGTAGATTTTCCCATGGTTAATCGCTACATGTTGCCCGTCACTTCGGAAATCGATGTCGTGGTTTCCCATGGGCCAGCCACCGTTCCACTACGTCCAGAAATTTGTGAATAAACCCGGCTGAACAGTAGGGCACACAACACAACATGAGAATACAAGAAAACGCACGTGGAAGAAACCATCAAGAACAGGATCATTAATCAACGAGTGATCGAAAAAAGAAGGAATGAAGTGCACCTGCAAGAGAATAGATATAAAAAATATTAGACATAAAAGCACATCGGGTTACTCACTGGCGGCATTCCATCCTTGACAGCGCTGTGCCATCCAGCACCCACACTCCTCTCGCCGAATGTACACTTTTCGCCACCAAATGTACTCACGACTATTTTACCATCCCACTTCAGCTGGTTTGGACTACTGGCGCATGCCAGTATTAACTCTCTCAAAAAGGTGGCGTCGGCGCGGGATGAACCGGGGAGAGACGTCATGTCGAACGAAAGAAATAGCTTGAAAGCAGAGCCTGACGCAGCGGCATAAGCCGCTGCAACGTGCTTTGGCTGCCAGGTATCGCTGCCGACGTTAAGAGCGAAGCCGTCGATACCATGCGAGGACGCGAGTTCGATGTCCTCAGTCCAATCGGAAGACGTGTACGACTGGGGGAGAGTTGCCGCAAGGGACAGACAACGTTATATTGTGACGCACATAAGTATTCCCGACCATGTGATGAGCAACCACCACCTTCGCAGCGTAAGGTCGAACAGGCGTCGCTAGAGCCGCAGCGAGATATGACCATCAACGCGCCGCGACTCGTGTATGTCATGATTGATTAGCTCACTTTCTCTTGTTGATGATATTAGTTTCCGGAAGCGCAGCCATCTCCCAGGTTTGTCGTCTGCAGCCATCCCGGCAGTATATAAGTTTTCGTGGCTTTCAAACTGGTAAAAACCTTCCGGCAAAGACCGAACCCGCTGCACTTCTAAGTGACAAAATTCTTACAACAAGACAGTCTACTGTACACCTCCCCAGATCACCGGATATCATCTGTCCCGTTCGAGGATGAAGGTAACACCATGCCTAGGTAAGTCGGGTATTGCACAGAACAGCATGTAGCTGGTCATAATGTCCTTCAGACAGCAGATCTAGGAATTTCAAATTCCAAACGAAGAATTCAAAACCCTTTTCCGTTGGGTATAAATCCTAGGTCATATACCCGGTCTTCGAAACGGGCTAATCGATCATCGTCACCCCAATTAACCACCTATATATTGAATGTAGCTTTCTCTGTCTCTGACGCACGGTCGAAATCCCACATACCTCTAAAGGGGACGCGTCCCAATTTATCCCAAGCGGATTCGGTGCAGAGACTAACTTCTCCCGGTCTCCTTCCCTGACCGTCTGCTTCGACCTTGGATTATCCTTTGGCGCTGGATCTTCCCACGCAAGGTCTATGCAAAGCGCGCTATACACTCCACCATGAAAGAAGGGCCGGATGCCCCGCTCCAGTGCTGCACGTCGTCGGACCTCGTCAGATCCTGGATAAATAGTCCACCCGTCGTCGTCGGCATTTGCCAACATGTCGGCTTCTACGTCATGGGCATCGCGTGTGACGATGTCGGGATAAGGCGCCTCTTGCAGTCGCCGTGGCCTCGTATCCGAAGTGCTCTCGCTAGCAGGGGGTGCCACGGCGGCGGGAGGCTGAGGGTACGGCACGACTTGCTTGGTGCGTCCCCAAGAGAAGCCCCTGTAGACCCCCGAGGGTATCTGCTTTAATAGATTGTAGTGTATGAATGCGGGGCGTCCAATGTGGTCGTATTGCTGCATTGTATTACCGCAGAATTCTCCAGAGCCAGTACCTCGAGGAAACCCGCCTGCGCCGACGTAACGTCCCGGTAAGGCCCAGCGTTTCCTTAAGGCGAGCATTGCAAACCTGTAATCAAAGAAGAGCCCCATTCAGGTGCGCCGTAAAGGATTCGTGCACAATGCGGGGACTCACCGAAACACGTCCTTGTCACCGTCGCTAAAATAAAACCAAAACCTCCAATCCGTAAGCATGTACAATGACAACAGCATAGCGTCAAGATGCCGTCGTTTGTCGACGATGATCTGCCCAGCCTCCTGTTCCCATTCATCACGGCATTGTACGCCTATGATGTGCCAAATTGGGTTACTTGCTGATGTTTTCCAATAGTCAGGGGTAAAGTAAACCCCAAGGCGCTTGTAGTTTGGGGCCTCGAATAGCAGCTCTGGATCTATCGCAGGTAAGTTGTCCGAATCCTGACAAACAATAGCATCATCAGCGACGGTCGCTGGAGGCGGAGTCAAAAGTAGGATCACCAAGTAGATCACCTCAGCCCACTCGCATTCAACGATGCTCTGTGCCTTAAGGTGGTAGTTTTTAGTTCTTGTGGGATCACGGTCTCTCCCGGATGCCTCCACGAGCGTCGCATTGAGAGATCGAAGGTCAGCGTGAATGGGGGAATCGGGTTCGGGGCGTTCTGATGGGAAATGAAATATCGCAGCAGGGAGGGTGCAGTGGTAATGCTCTCGAATTAGTCGGAGAGTCCAGACCACGCGGTTGAGTGTGTCCTGACAGATTTGTATTTGCTTAATTGATATGAAATGATAAGTCGACAGGAGGCACATACTGCATTCCCAGCCGTAAATACTATACCGCGACCTTTGCCTATGAGCCCGCGCCCGCCTTCCTTTATTGGGATGAGATCAAATGCGCCTGCCTCCACCTTCTGTTCTAAGAAACGAGCCATGCGCTCGCGATGGTGTATAATCGTGGTAGAGTTAAGTACAGCCCAGGTGAGACTGCTTTTGGCAATCAGGTCTTTGTTGTGATTTGGTACTACATTAGAACATGTCTATATATAAGCGCAGTCATCGCTATGGGTCCAATGCATGAATAGATCTAGCACCTACCTCCAAGTTCCAAGCTACAAAGTCTGGAGGCTCCCATCCCACGCCAGGGGCGTTTCGAAACGCTTGAAGGCGCTCTTCAAGTGTGGCATTGATAGATAAAGGATAGAGGTGTGTAGGTGGAACATGGCCAAACTTTGGCGAGGGACTAGGCGCAGGATAACAGGCCTTGCGGAAAGGTTGAAGAGGCGACAACTTGGACAATCGGCATTGTGAATTGTGCCTCGACGTCGTGGCAAAGTGGGACGTACCGAAATAGAGAAGGTATAAACAACCAGAGCACACAGCACACCAGTCAAGAGAACGAATAACAAGCGTCTTGCCGCTCCACCGCCGGGGTTTTTCCTGATAAGCTTGAGTTGAAGGATGGCCCACTTGGCCCAGTTGGACTGTGCAACTGCCGAATTGGCGATGGGCAAGGTTGGGGGAGAGGCAGCCATTGTTCTAGCGCTATGCTAGAGAGGCGGCAAACCGTCACTACTACTGCGGCGTAGGTAGACGGTATCCATGCGCTATAACGCAGCCACAGGGTAGTGTATACTTTTACCGATGGGGACATCAGCGCTTCACGGGATCCAAAAATACATGGGCTCCACCGATACGCTCCAATCAGGCCAATTTGTTTCGGGGACACTTCTATGCACAGTATATTCGAGAGTCTCCTCGTGACTCGGTTAATAGCTTGTATGATCTGCAAGAGGGCTTCAGTACTCTCACCGCCGGCGCGCCATTGCCAATTTCCCAAAGTGGGGCCACCACGAGGTCTATATAAGTCTCTCAAGGTATGGTAAGTCCGGCCCATGCCAGCGAAACTTATCATTCATTTTGCGTTATCCAGGTTTATTTCTGATACATGGCTGGTATAAGTATTACGCGGCGTCCGTACGGATATCCTGCTGGTGGAAGCGCCGCAGCGTCAAGCCGGGCCGCGGCGGGGGACATGCCGCGTGCTTAGTGCGCGACGGCGGTCGTGAAACACCTGATCGACAGGCCGCCGACTATCTCGTGATGGGCGAGAATTCTGCCGCGCGTTTCTGGATACCTGTCGCCGGACTAGAAACTACCGCCGCAGTCTCTGGTTACTCAGCTCCAAGGACGAAGCCTCCGTCCTCTGACTATCCCGCTGGTGGGTCACGAGTGCCGTAGCGGCCTCTTGTGCAGATGGCTGAAGGCCCGTTCACGAGCGCGGACCGTTTACTCCCACTAGTCGCAAGGCTCAGAAGTAGTGACTCCTAAACAGGACGGGAAGGGCGAGCGGTAGGGGTAGCGGTATCCCCCTGATGAGAGCTTTCGTCGGCTCGAAACTGAACCCTCTTCCCTACCTAGCAGAAGCCCAATCTTCAGAGATAGCTATCCGCGGTAGGTGCAAAGGTCGCGGTCTGCCCAGCGGCGCGCTATTGGACGCAGCGGCCCTACGGCTTCGCTCGCAGGCAGCGTAGCTAAACTCAAGGTGCATTGCATTGGCCGTCGTTTTGCGTGGCCTGCCGTGTTGTTCGGCGCGTGCGATACATGCTGCGCCCCGAGTTTGCGGCTCTGCTGGACATGGAGCAGCACGCACGTATTGTGGCGCTCGTCACGCACTTCGTGGAGGTGCTCGCGTCGCCCGCGGTGCCGGTCGACGAGAGGCACACCCCGAAGCTGTATGCGAAGTTCCTGCACGGGCATCTGCGGCATGCCCCAACAACAGCCCGCCGCCGCCGCACTCCGAGTCGCACCCGCAGTGTGTCCACCACCCCGCGCGCCCCCACAGCCCCGGACACGTAGGACTTCCGCTGGCTTTGGGTGCACAACTCACAGAAAATCCGCCTTCTACCTCAGGCTCTAAACGAAAAACGGCAAAAAAATCACGAGTGTCTGTGGCACTCGTCCGCAATGTTGCTCCTCCATGTTTCTGTGCTACTTACAGTCTGTAATGCCATGGGTATGTCCACGCTTGGTAAGCTTTCAAAGTTCTCGAAAGATCGATCTCGAAATTTGCTAAGCCATAAAATCGAGTCCATGAAACTGCTTAAAGGCTTGAATTAAGCATGCATGCATGCATCGATTAATTTTCCATGATTACAGCTAGTAATGAGTTGGCGACTCGGAGCGAACAAGAAATACTCGTTTGCAATCGGCACCTTGCTTCCAGTAGGATGAAAAGCACGCCATGCTTGCTAGTGGCTTGTATCGAGGACGACAATTAATTATATTTATATTAAACGGTATTTCAAGCTGCCTGCATGCATGGAATACCACAATTGCACTACGCTGAGTTGGGCGGCCATAGTGTCTCAAACCGCAACACGCAAGTCATGCTGCCTGTATCCGCTGGTCCACTGTAACTTCTCTTCTCGAAGAGCTCGCTTGGTATAATGAATGGCCCATAGCGCCGAGGCTCCGCACCATCCCCACAAAACAGCTGTGGAGACAGCTACAAAGACCTTCTCATCAGTGGCAAATAATATAGCGACTTGGAGCATAGTCTGGGCAATAAATCCCAGTCCGAGGTAAAGCGTGAGAGTCTCCATGAGCTTTCGGAATGATGGAGAGGCCTGCCAGCGCAAGTTGAGCCGCTCACGGAAAGCTTGACCACCACCGCCATCACAGGCTGTAACGTCTTCTACCCTGATTGAGAAAAGGCATTAGAGGTTTGTGTTGAAACTGTATTGCAGAAATGACACCCACATAAAATATACGGCTGGACGGGTAGGCTCGTCAGCTGGTAGAGAGGATGTTTGGAATGGAAATCGGACGTTTGCGCGAGCCAAGAACCACGTGAGGACCATCTGCATTGCGACGATGCAGAAAAGACTAACGGGCCCGAACATGTACCAACGCATAGACTCTTTGGTGCCAGCAAGGACGCAGCAAATGGTTACGGGGAAGATACCGATTACTAGGACGTAAAATTAGGACGTGTAGTGCTTTTGAATGATAGTCATACATACAAAAATTCCATTGGAAACTGTCCAATGTCAGTGCCGTCCTGTTTCTTGGTGCACGCTCGCCGCCTCTGCGCAGAAGCTGCCAGAGCCGCCACGGCCAATGGATTAAAGTAAACGTTGTCGCTATTTCGACGATATTTATGACATTCGATCTGGATACATTCGTTCCTGAATAACCGTTCACGTTAGACAAAAAGTATCTGCATCAACCTAGTCAAGAAACACCGTGACGGTACGCACCATATTGGAAGATGTAATATATGGCAGCGGGAGTTATACCATTGACAACTAGTATTATGAGCGCGCTGATGGCTATAGATCGTTTCTTTGATGCGATGTCGTAGCCCAACGAGGGTGGACCCTCGGGCTCCTGAAAGGGGAACTCGGGCTTGCTTAAACGTGCAAGCGGCTCAGAGGAAAGAGAGGTCCGTGAATCGTTCATGTCTATGGGGAGTACTAGTTGATTGAAGTAGAGTATGTGCCGGCTTGAAACTACTGTTCAATTCAAAGTCTTATATATAAGGAAACGTCAACAAGGTACACAGGCCTATGCACTGCAACATGACGCGACGCATTCCCCGCCAGGTGGTCATATGACAAAATCCTACTATGTATGCAAGAGCATTTGGGGCAATCTTGAGGAGTAGCGTACGAGTTCGTAAGGACGATGACATCACAAAGTTACCAAATTTGGATGATTATCCCGAAAACTAACGATCCATAACAGTCCATAGCTTTTGTTCACGGCGGAAGTCCCCCCCGAGGCGGATATTCATGCTGTAGGTTTCACAGCTAGGGGATAAACTATGTAGGTCTGGCTGCTGGCGCTAAATGTACTCGCTGTCCAACCCTCAGAGAGATCAAGCTCCAGCTGATCCACGTGTCAGAAGCCGCACGTCATTTCGTGGCATCAGGAACTTGTCTCTCGTCTGGATGTCAATGTCAGGGTCATGACGCTATCAATTTTATTTCGGAGCGAGGCTTCCTTTGGCCTCCCGAAGATTCAACCTCACCAGGGAGCATTCTGGAGATGGCCTAAGCCGAAAGGTTAAAATGGAGGACACGGAACTGACACGAATACACTCCCATATAGTAGGGGGGCGTGGCCATACAGGCAGTAGGAATCTGTCCAGATGCAAACGTGCTTGCAGTTGACCTGTCCGCACTGCTGTCGAGGTTAGTGTTTTGTATCGAAATATAATATATTTGAGTAGTCGCTCATGCCTTAGACCCATATCTGATCTCGATGCTCAGGTTTAATAGCTTCCTGGGTTTTGAGGTAGACCTCAACCGCGCGATACAGCTCGTCAAACCCGGAGGTTGGCGACCTCGAAGATGTACAAATGCAAAGTTGATGTAGGGCTTGGGCCTGGGCAGAAAGCTTTCTGGAATATGTGGCACCACCATCTGGTTGTCAGAATAAATGGAATCTTGTTAGGAAACGAGCGTCGAGTAGTTCGGCGTAGTCCGAAGCTTAACTAGGAAATGGTTCGTGCTTCTCCTTACTCATTCTGAGACACACGTATAAGTATGCGTGAATGTATAGTAGCATAGTCTTCCCAGTGTCTTTCGCTGCCACTGGGAAGTAAGTACATAGTTTGTATAACAAGTATCAAAGCTAACTATAGCTTGTAGTTTACAACTGTCTTTAGGTAGTGTATAACTATCCAGTGTCTTTCGCTTAAAGACAGTTGTAAATTCCCAGTGGCAGCGAAAGACACTGGATAGTTATACACTACCTAAAGACAGTTGTAAACTACAAGCTATTGTTAGCTTTGATACTTGTTATACAAACTATGTACTTACTTCCCAGTGGCAGCGAAAGACACTGGGAAGACTATGCTACTATACATTCACGCATACTTATACGTGTGTCTCAGAATGAGTAAGGAGAAGCACGAACCATTTCCTAGTTAAGCTTCAGACTACGCCGAACTACTCGACGCTCGTTTCCTAACAAATCTTTGCAAGTTCGACCTTTCAAGGAATTCTCAAGCCCTCGGGGCTTTTCAGCCAGTCGATGTAAAGAAAACAATGGTTCCTATGTCTAGATGTGATTACCCACGTGTAGGTGACTTTAGTCATTGGGAGTTCACAGCATTGCTACATCTTTCAGACGGTCATTCAGCCGATCGCTCCTGTCTATAAAGACCCCAGGTGCAATAGAGGCTGCTGAAGAGGAGATCAACGACAACCTCCAAACGAATTCGAATGCCTATCTGGTCTGGTCTAGAAGCAAATGAAACCTCATAGAGGAATAGGATCTTTAGCCTCTTCAAAGAATTTAAATCCACGCCAATTGGCTATAGTGGGTGATGCGAACAACTTGCGTCCCACTCCTTCACTGCGGCCACCCTATTCCAGCCTCGACACGTGGTATAGATAGGCCTCTCTCTAAAGCTCCAAGCGTCGAAGATATGAGGATACCATTTGACTCGTGCTCGTGTCCGTGATGGCGGCAAGGCTCCTTCAGAATTGGACTCCTTGCTGAGCAAGCGAAAGGCCACTTCTAAAGTTTCTAGACACATAAAACACGACCCTCGGCTAAGGCAAGCGTGCCAAGAAGAATGCGAGTGCCGAAACCTTGTCTGTCAGGCTCGGATGAACAAAGCCGCCACGCGTTACTGATGCTCGTGTCCATGATATCGGCAGGTAAGGCTGTCATGCGTAAGGGGGCGGCTGCCAATATACTTTTCCACGGCGGGCTCGATACCTAATGATCAAGATAGTACTTGGATATATCGAACATGAGGAACGAGACGAACCTGGTTATATCAGGCCCTTTCAGCCAAAGTTGAAACAAAGCCTCCTCGCTATCGACAAATAGAGTGGAGCTAGAACCTCCAGTAGGGTTATCGGTAAAATGTTTTGATGACCGGGTCCGCGGACCCTGCCTTCAGGTGAGTTACCGGATGTTATATGTTATATACACTAACTATCATTATGCACCAGCTCTGTGTAAAGCCACTAGTAACCTTCACGATTCAAGTCCTCAGAACCGAGCCGAGGAGCCTGTCATCGACGAGGGACGGAAAGGAAATACTGTGCCGTCAAGTACGCGTACAGATTCCTAGCCGAGCACAGTCGACCGCTTCTAACTAAACGCGGAGACAGAGGTGACCGGGGGTTGAGGGGAACTTGTAGGTCGGAGTAGCCAGTGGGGTCCACACTCAGATGTACGGATAACCCTCTCAAGCGTGCTCTTCTGCGACTAACGAGTAATTTTGTGGGCTCAGATAGACCTTTCATCAGTGGGACAAGAACATGGTTAAACATCTTGATGACTCGCCGGTCATCTACAACAATAGTTTTCGAGGTGCGAAGAACAGATCAAACCTCGATCCTATCTTACCCCATTCAGACCATGTTGGATGATTACAGGTGCGCAGCTGTGTCCTTTGTGTTCCAGAGGTTAATTTAGGTAAACTTGTGATAGGTATACTATACTGCCAGTTCAAGGCTAGCATGGCTTACTCGTAATCGGTTACAGTGATAAGGTTGAACTCAAAAGCAAGGTTAACGTTTAGTGCAGATGTCTATAAGCCAGGACAAGTCTCGTAAGACTTGTATACGTTCCCTTTACCTTCCCCACAATAGCTGGAGCCTACGGGGCTTATTCCTCTAGGCTCGCACATGGAGCCCGTCCAGTTCCTACCGAATCTCGATATCGCAGATCGGCTTGAGCCTGATGTTCAACCTCAGGTTGAGTACGTGTTAAGTGTATGTATTAACCGATCTCTAAAGTCCCCAAATTCTGGCTCATCTGTTTGAAGCACGTCTGTGGCGCACCTAAGGAAATTGAGAGGTTCATTAACCGTCATCGTCTAGATGCCTAGGTTGCTAAGTCTAACCCGCGCAGGCTCGATGACATGCATGAAGCTATCAAGTTTTACCTCGGAGGAGGACTTTCTTTGGCCCCTCTGGAGGTCTCCATTTCACCGAGAAGCATTCTTGAAATAGGGTCGGTCACAAAATTCTAAAATGGAAGATGCCGGCCCGACGCTTATACATCTTGTAGGTGCGGCAGCGGAGCATGGGCCATACAGGCAGCAGAAATATATCCAGACGCGGACGTGCTCGCAGTCGACTTGTCCGCCCTGCCGTCAAGGTCAGTGAAATTTTTCGAAATAGGTCTTCTCGCTCATGCCAGGAGCAAGACCCCTGCCGCCGAACCTAAGATTCCAGATCCTTGATTGTTCAAAACCACTTCCCTTTGCGGCTCAAGCCTTTGACATTGTACATGGACGTTTCGTCTTCCGCCATGTAAGCCTTTAGGTGTTACAATTATTAATACTCGTACTGGAACATTGGGACAGCTCCCTGGGTTCGAGGATGCCCTGAGCCGCACCATGCAACTCGTCAAGCCCGGAGGTTGGCTGCTTTTGGAAGACGCTGATGCTGTGTTGCAAGAAGGCGACTCCGACTCACCCGACCCTGGTAACCACGAAGACTTCTGGACACTCCTTCATCAATGTCAGGCACGCAAGAATATGAATACTCGTGCAGGCTCGGCCTTTCAAGAAATTCTCGAGTCGTCGGAGTTGTTCAGCGAAGTCAGAGTAAGGCGGATAGTCGTCCCAGTGTCGAAGTGCGAGGACTCACGTACCGGTAAGTTTGTTCCAGTGGTGTTTTATCCGCGGGCATGTTCTATGTGTCTCTTGGACAGACGTTGGGGTTCGACGGATCGCGGAATCGTTCAGAAGGTCGATAAGCCAAGTAATCGCAGCTATGAGACGCAGCAGTGGTATGAAGCACTTGAACTCCGCTATCTTTGACGCAGCCGAATATGAAATCCACGATCCGAGCCGTGACATGCAGATGGAGCTCTACATGACCTGGTCCAAGAGGAAGGAATAAGGTAAATGGCTGGCCGACAAGAGACCAGATTGAGTTCGTTGTGTTGAAATTGTGAATAGAATATTTGCCGGCACGATCTGGGACAGACAGGCTGCGATCGATGTTTTTTTGAGTGATGTTCAAGGAGCGACCTCCAAGCTAGCTCCGGAGGTCGTCAGCGAGGCTGACGTTAATTGATAAATATCAAAACGGTTGCCGGCACATCGACTTCCATGGGGCATCAGTGTATTAATTTGAATATTTTCACTTCATTTCCATCCAGAAAGGGTTGAGGACGTGACTGCTCTAATCATATGAGCTTCAACGGGTTGACATTATACTTATATGAGCGCACATTTGTATAGCTAGCCTATCTCCCCGTGTCTATGAGGCTAGCCCTTCAGGGTTTCATAGTTAGCTGCAAGTATACAGTATGCTAGCAATGGTGAATCTAATTGCGGTTTCCTATGATAAGGCGCCGTGTGTGCTTCCATGATCTGTCCGTCCTCAGCCAGGACATGGGTCAACCTTCATGCTCATACTTAGGAACCCTGGCCCTGGCCAGGCGAGTGACTTTGGTTGATGAATCGAGGCATTCATGTATGGGCTATGCCGTTGATTCGCTCGGAATCTGACCATTAGGACGTCCGTCCATGGACAGTACTGCCAACAGCTATCCTGAAGCTGTGTTTCCCATCATCTCGGCTCCGTAGACCAGGGAAATTGTTTACGTGTCAGGACAGCGATGATGGCAGCAATGATGGCTCCTGCGGCCTGAGGCGTGATGGCTGCTTCCTTAGATGTGGCGTCCATCTGCCATCCAAGTCACATGCGTATTTTCGTCTAATCGTTCCGTGTGTGAATGATTTGACGTTTTCTTCTATGCCGAGGCCATCGAACTGTTAGCTATATTCGAAGTTGATGTTCAGGATTTCCAGGCGCGGCACGGGCTTTGGTGCTCGTGCAACAGACACCATGGGCGAGGTGGGCGTGGCTGGTCTGTATCCTGTGTCCGGCCTAATAATTTTTGCGCCCCGGTGGGTTCATCTTTTGAAGTGGCTTTGATGCGGGGCTTCGCGGGAACAACCGGGCACCGTCTCTGCCGGCCGCAGAAGTTGTTGGATGATTAGAAGACGATCACCTGAAAGCTCTTCCTGGAGTAGACAGCATTACCCACCGTAGTCTTAACCTCCATTTTCGACTCGAGACTCGTATCCTCTTCTCCCCTTCGTCTGGCGCTCGGGATTGATTTCTTAGACAAAGGGTCCCGTCGTCTAGCCGAAAGCGCTCTGATCGCTACCTACGCACGTGTACAAACTCCGCTCCCGTCATATTATTTCCTCAACCGACAGACTCACAGCGTGTTCGTCGTTGCAGACAACGAAGAGGTCTGTCCTTCCCTTATGGACTCCAGTGCAACTATACCCATCGTTTTACAGCACGACTCGAGTGCTCTAGCGGTTCCCTTGCCCCGACAGAGCCCACCCGGGGCCGGGGCGTCGTGTCCAGCGACCAACCTTGCATTGCGGGTCCCTCGCTGTTCAGTCTCTTACTCCCTTACAGACTCGTTGCTCTCGTACTCCTGCTCTCCTGTCATTCAAAAGTACTCATCCCGGAAGCACTCTTTTCCTTCCTTAAATAGCAGGTGGGAGCTGCATACTTACTAGATAGCTATTCATCTGTTCCCAAATTGCGTTATCCAGCACCTCGTGTTCCCCATTTTATTCTCTACCCTAATGTCCCATATCGGTGCTACTCTCGTCTCTACAACCACCACAACCACGACCACGACCGCGACGCGCTCCCGGCTCGCCCAGATAATGGGCTTGCCGGGTTCTGACCACTCCTCGTCCTCGTCCCATCTAAAATCCTCAGACGGTGACGAATGGTACATTCCTTACAACGGTCCCATCGAGCCTCCACCCCAGCGGCGACGGCCCCGCGGGAACACGTTCGGGGGACCGGGTATGGATGCGCAGGATGACTATAACGGGCGAGATAGGGACAGAGAGGATGACACATTTGGCCATGCGAAAGTGGGTATCGGTCGTCCACGCGCGTCGTCGGGTGCGCGGTCGTATGCGTCGTCTTCGTCGCATTCGCATTCGCATTCCCACTCGCACTCGCACTCCCATTCGCAAGGACACTTGGGGATCAAAACATATTTCAGTGCAGGTGGTGGCGCTGGGATCGGCGAAGCACCCATGCACAGCGCGGCATCAGCACGAGACCGTACCTCAATATATAGTGGTCGCCCGCTTTCGACATTAAGTGCTCGCGACCGTACCTCCTCTTTAAGCGCAGAATGGGATCGCGATCGGGACACGCGCACGAGTATCGCGTCGTTTCTTACTTTTGGCCAGGGCGCGCGAAAGCCCAATACCTCTCGGAATACGCTCTCTCCGACGTCGCACACGTTCTCTCCCGCATCACTTACCATCCCCACCCCCGTCTCACAGTTGACTTCACGTTCCTCGTTACCGCCGCCCCCGATGCAATTGCGCTCGTCAACTTCGGGGCGCCGTAGCGAGGAAGCACCGTCGACGTTTATTTTTCCGGTTCGAGGCCAGCGGAGCGAGGACGGCGTTTCCTGGTCACACACACACACCCCTTTTCACCAGCCCCCGCAGAGTAGGGCGCACCGCAATGCCCCCATCGGTATACGGGAAAAGAGAGAGCAGAATGATGTTAGAGGGCATTCGGGAAATGATCGTACTGCACGGACGAGCGTCGAGGAGCGCGGTCGGAGTACGGCTGTCCGCCGCGGGAACGTCGTGAGTAATGACCGTGTTAAAGCTAGCGACGAGGACCCTTGCCAGGGGAGGCTCGATGCAACAGGATATACCCACACCAGCACAAACGCTGGCTCTGGCAGCAATGCTCCTGGCCGCCACCAGGATGATACGACCGGGGCAGAGCTTCGGAGGCGCAGAGATGCAAGTACATGGTATGACGAGGACGCAGACCTTGATGAAGGCGAGGGAGTAGCTCAGTTGCAAGTATGTCCGCTTTTCATTGTCCCTTTTCAGGCCCTCCTCCCATCACTATCTGTTCCTTCGCTTTTCAGTTACCGTTCACTCACCTCAACTCATCCCGTCTGAACCGCTTTATTTCTGGTAGAGTTTCAAGCAGCCCCCACGACAACGAACACTCTCGCATTCGGCCTCGCAGCCTGTGCTCCCCGGCGTCAAAACCCATCAGCCTCAACCACAATATACTTATGCGCATCCATACGCCCTAGCAATCGGCCCTGTTCATCAGCCGGCACAGCCGCCCTCCCTGGGCACTCGGAAGACCAGTACAAAATCGCAAGCACGGCCTGTGGCAGAGGTTTCAACCCACTTCAACACCACGACCACCACGACCACGACTACACGTCTGCCCATCTATCCCGAGTTAAACCCTGCCGACATTCACGCACAAGCGCACACCCGGGCACACGCCCAAGCCTATACGCGCGCCACCGCCACATCCACGGCGTCTGTCTCACCCGCCGCCATTGCCGCGGCACTCAAGACAAGCAGCTCCCGCCGTGGCAATGGGGGCCAGTCACGTACGTTGAAGCGTTCGACAAGCGGTGGCTTGAGAGCAAGCATATCCACTCCGAATCTACGCTCCATGCTTGGAATGAAGAGCAACGCGGAGAAGGGCACTCGTGGGAAGAATGATGACGGGACGGTCCCGGATGCGAGGAGGGGCGGGCAGAAGTGGGGCGGGCAGAAGTCAGGTCCGAAGCCGGCGAAGGCACAGTATGCCGCTGAGACATGGTGCGATGCACTCATGTTCCCTCGTCCTCGCTTTCGCGCCCATATGGTCAGTCCGCCATCAAGTCCGGAGGAGACAGGAAACCCGTGGGCTGCGCCGAAAGAGGTTGAGAGACCGAAGCTGAATAGAGCGCTGACGATCGCCGTACAACCACCTAAACGATCGCCGACACTTCCCACGCGTACGCCACTACTCCCGGACTATCCTCCCACCGATCTGCACCTGCACCCATTGCCCTCACCGAAGAATAAATCTTCAAGGAAGTTGTCCAGCCATTCTCGCAAGTCTCCCACTGAAGAGACTATGCGCCGTGTTGTTGCCGAGGGCGAGCGGCGTGACCAGGAACGCGAGCAATGGAATGAGGTCGCACGGTCGAGTTTCCAGAATCGGCGAAGCCGTAGTCTCAGCCGCACGCGCTCGCGGAAGAAGAGTGGTGCAAGCACGGGAGAGCGAGAGAGGGCGAGGGTCAGAGTAGCGTCGGACGCGGCGGGGATGGCGAGACCGCGGACAAGCGAAGAGAAAATTCCAAGTATCAGCCGGACATTCGCGCTTGGGCTGACCACCTTGGCGGCGGAAGCCTTCAGACAACCCACGCCGACTATCTCGACCGTCAGCCATGGTGCCGACTCGAATGCGCATTCTCGAACTACCTCGGAGTCTGTTGGTCATAGACATGGACATGCGCGTAATACGAGTTGGGGCAAGGTCGCGCTTACCCAACTTTGCGCATCAGAGAAAGCCGAGAAAGCTGCGGCGCCAGTTAGTCCAGAGGAGGAGAAGCTTGAGGATGCCTTAATGCACCAAAGTACCTCGAAAATACGTGTGCGTGGTCGCAAAGAGGAAGCTGAGGACGCAGATGTACAATTCTTGGATATCGCCCCATTGCCACCCACTAGCGAACCCTGGCAGAATGAGGCTCGGTCGAAGCTTGCAGTGGAAGAACGCGACAAGCGCTCAAACTCCCAGAATTCGAATGTTTCAGATTCCCTCTACGTGCCTACTATTGGTATTGCACTTTCCACACCGCCGGGTCCTTCGCCTGTTGATGACATTCCTGACATGTCTACGCATCCGTACGCACAGTCGCCCATACCCGGACATCACGCGGAGGCTGTGCCCGTCTCCGCCACTTACGCGGGTGCTGTGCCCGTCACCGCCACTTACGCGGGTCCCCATCCAACCTTACATGATTATAATAGGCATCGTCTGCCCCCACATGCACAGCGCGATACCAATTCGCCTGGGCAGCGTATGTACGCTATCTCGCAGTCGGGAAATATCCGGCAAGTCTCGACGCCTGAGATCTCGCAGTCCCCTGTAGCCTGGGCGCCGAGGTCTTCTGTCGGCCCCAGTGCGTATGCATACGCTAATGTTGCTGAAAACGAGAAGCGCGAGTCGACGCTCGGCGTTGAAGAGGTGCTGCTGTCTTCATCGTTCCAGCGGGGCGGAGGTAGTGTTGCAAATAGCGGGTATGGGAGTGTCGATGTCTACCAAACTCGCTCCCCGCCCGCGCCTAGAGCACCATCTTCGCCTCACCCATTGGCGACTCCTCGAGTTCAGCCCAAGTGTATTGCTCTGGATGCGTCTTCGGAAGCACCGCCTGTCTCGCACATGGACACGGCTACCACACATACTGATGTCCCGGAGGCTGCTACTGTTCAGCATGCGCGCGAAGTTAGCACAGCGACAGCGTTGTCGAGTCCTTCGTCTCGTGATTCCCTCTCATTGCGCATGAGTCCACGACGGATGGGCAGCATAGACGACCTCGAACGTTTTCGCGACTTGTTTTACAAGCCAGGTCGCGCAGGATCGGAATCTGCGCACCCACCGCGCACGTCATCTTCAGAAGGCCGCAAAAAGCCCAGTTCTCGGGACATTAGCTCGTCCTGGGGTGAGGATAGAATCAAGTCAAGTGAGGGCCTGAACGCTTTACGGAACCTATCTCGTCAGCTCCCTGAGGATTCCCACGGTTGGGATGGGCCCCATGACGAACCCTTGGATGGAAACTCTCCATCGTTGCCAGGTCTCAACTATGAGTCCCTCCAAATTGGCACGCCCCTTCGTGCTGAGTATGAGCAAGGGCAAGATTTTCCAGAAGATATACAGTCTTCCCGGGCGTCTTCCATCCTCGAGCACGAGTCCATCGAAGGTATGCCTCAATTGAAGCCTGCTTATGCCATGCCTGACTCTGGTATAGAATCCCTGCGTCTGGGTACTGTATCCTCACCCGTTGCCCAGGCTATACACCCGAGCGAACGACGTCAGTCTACGATGCTATCATTTGGCGACACGGAGGATAGTGATTCCATGCGACTATACCGAGCCTCAGGCCCGAGCGTTTTTACTGTTTCTTCGTCAGTCCCGGAGGCCAACTATCGGGCCAAGCGAGGTCAGTCCACGCCGCTGTCAGTTGGCGGCACCGATGATGGATCTATGCGACCCCGAGACACCGTTCTAACCGCCGCCTCAAGCCAGGGGATTCCGGGGACCGTCGATGACCTCCTTCGGACGAGTTTCGTTACAACCACTTCTTCCACGTCTCACATGTCCAACATCATTGGTGACTTCCCGGCGCCTCCCGTTGTCGAAGCACTTGCTACCTCCCAGTCAGACTCAATGCCCGGGGGGCAAGATACCAAACACAAACAATAACTCCTGCATTGCCATTTCTTGTTCCATTCTCGATTGTTTATTCAATTATCATATATTGGCCTCGTCTCAACGCATAGTACTATCCCACCTGTCATTCTTTTCTACGTTCTATTTGTTACACATTCATAATCAGTGCATGCCATAGGAAAGCAAGTACAACACAGCATATCCAGAAATACATCGAAAAGTACATGTACTTGTGCACTTTATGTGTCATATTGCGTGAGCTGTAGGGTTGCATCAGTAACAACCCCATGCGTCTGCTCCGTATCGCTCACCTCCAGTGTCATCGTTCGCGAACTGTTTACGTCCTGGTCGCGGTAAATACCAACTAGTGAACTGCCCCTTTCATATAACGATCCTTTGAGACTAATTACTATGAATTGAAATTTGTCCGAGGCCTGATTGCGTATGTAGTTGGCAATTTTGGCGACATTCGTGTTATCTAGCGCAGCATCGACCTCGTCTAGAACGAAGAAAGGAGATGGCTGATAACTAAAATAATATCAGCCTCGTGCACAATCGAGGACGATTGAGTCACCTGTGAATTGCGAATAACAGAGCCAGAGCAGCCACTGTCTTCTCTCCACCAGACAACTGTTCCATATCTCGAAATCGTTTCATGGGTGGCATCGCATGATACTTGATGCCGCTCAAATACGGTTCCTGCTATAGCTGAGTGATACTGTTTCCTACGGCAAAGCAAAACAGACCTCGGTGTCTTCTAAGCTGAGATAGGCAACACCACCCATCGGTGCACTCTTGCCTTTCGTAAGGTCTTTGTATACTTGATCTATCGTATCCGAAATGTGCTGATAGGCGCTATTGAAGAGGTCGCATCTTCGGGATTTAATAAGTGGATCGAGTGCTGTTGTGATTCATGTTGACGAGACTTACCGACGTTTGCGCACATCATTGAACTCGTCCCTTGCATGCTTCGAGTCTTTTCTCGCTTTATCTGCCTCCTTTTCTGTCTCTGCCAGCTTTGATTGTACGTCATCCAAACTACAGAATGACATGAGTCCTGACGTCAAGTAAACGTTGGAGCTTGACACAAACCGTTCCATAGCTTTCATGTTCGGAGCCATGCGTTCGATTTCACTTGCCAGTTTGGCTATGGAGGAATCAAACTCAGATCCAGCCTCTGCTGACCCATCCTGGAAGGAATGAACAGTGGGAACATGCCCAGTCTGATGAGGGAAAGCTCTCCTACCTGTCGTTCATCTTCCTCTAGCAATGTAAAGTCCACTTCGATACCATAATCTTGAACCATCTTCGGTCTCTGAGTACCGTCCTCGTCTTCGTCCTCATCCATAGCCATGTCGTCTTGCAGATTCTTCAATTGACTTGTTATTCCCGTCAGCGCGTGACATGTGACGTTGTAACTTACCTCCTCCATTGCCACATCGCTGAGGCTTCCTTGGTCCAAAGGGAGGGCAATTTCCTCGAGCCTACATTTGCGATAAATGCCTGACCTTTCAGACGCCAGTTTCTCGATCTCATCGTTCTAAAACCATATGAGCAGACTGCAAACAGGCTGAAAGGGTGAACGAACTTTTGCTGCAATGTCCTTCAAAGCTTTATCTAGCGCCTTGCTCGCTTTACTTGCGGTGCGTTTAACGTCATCTAGAGCTGATGTCTTCTCTTCAAGATCTTCCTGAAACCCTTGCAATTCCTCCTGTAGTGCCTCGATTGCGTTTTGTGCCTGGTCGATGTCTGCCTGTGCGGTCGCTTTTGAAGCAGCAAGCTTGGTAAGGGCAGCGGTATGTTCGTTAGAAGTAGCAACGAGGGCCTGGAGTCGCTCCTGTATCGTTCGTAAGGAGTCCTCCTCAAACTTTGTTCTAGATGAGAAGTTACCAACATAAAACATCAGCTAAATAGTGAGACAGGTGGACACACTGATGCGTTAGTCGAGCAATTTGAGTGTCAAATCGCAACCTTGCTTCACTCTCATCTTGTGAGGCCTTAAGCTGTCTTTCCTCATACTCGCGGATATCTTTAACTTTTATCTTGCGACAGAAACCAGCGAAAATTTTGTCTTCAGCAGTATTGACAACCGAAGCAAGTTCTTCGATTTTCTTTTGCAGCCTGCGGTGAGAAGATTCAAGCTTTGGAGCTATCTTAGCAAGAGCGGGAAGCAAACACAAAGCACAGATACCTTAGTCTGCTCTGGTCGGTGTCTTTTCAGCTCTTGAATGATATGTTTAAGTTCGTCATTGACACCGGTTAATTTGTGTTCGCAAGCAGTCTGCGGAGAAAACAGCACGTTAATACGGTCTGCGCCGACGACAGCAGAGGACATGACATGCAAGATCATCTTTGACGATTAACAGAGTAGACTCGAGCCGATTGATCTCCGCGATGAAGTGCTCGTCAGCTTTGCCTCGTGGCTTTGACTTGTTGAGGTCCCGTAGTTCAGCGAATAGGCTATCCCTTAGACGATGGAGACCTGGATGGTGCTCGTTAGAAACCTATAACAGTATGATTGAAAACTGTGCCCTCCAACCTTGTATGTCCTTTTCCTCCCAGTTCTTGTTATTACTATGCGTACTCCGTCCACCGGTGATAAGCCCGCTCTTGTGAATGATTGTGCCCTCCAAGGTGACCGCTGCCAAAGATAATAAGGACCCAATTATAGAAGGCTTCGAATTCAAATCTTTCACTTACCCTTGACTTCTTGACCTTTGTCATAGCATACATATCTCGCCACTTCCATCGTGTCACACACAAGTGCGTTTCCACAGGCATGATGCATCGCGCGCTCAACAGCAGGTTCAAATTGGATACAATCGAGAGCGAGTCGAGCGCCTTTGGCGAAGCTACGAAACTTGTCGTTTACAGGCTTGACCTGGATAGTGTCGAGTGGAATGAACGTTGCCTGACCTGCACGCTGGTTTCGCAGGAACTGGAATTGACATGCTCGTCAAATGCGTATACTACTGGAAGGTAGTATTACAAACCTCAATGCAGTCGATCCCAGTCTTTTCGTGATCGACCACTAATGCGTCGATATTACGACCAAGGATAACTGAAACAGCTGTTTCGTATTTGCGTTGTGTGGGCTGACACAGGTCGATGACTCTCCCGCGAACGCCTAGACCGGATATCAGCGTGGTTTGAGAACGGACCATGAAGGGAAGGCGCGCCTGGAAATATACGCTGCAGGCTAGCAAATGTCTCCTTTCGCTTTGCCTCCTTCTCAGACTCTTTTTGGTCTACGCCTGCTTGGAGAAGCTTCACATGACATTCCTGGAGCTTCTCGTTGATTTCAGTCTCCAGTTTACTGCCGCAGCGCGTAAGTAATCAGTTAACCAACGAAGCAGAGACAGCGACGAACGTGACTCGAGTTCTCTCAGACTGTGCATTTTCTAACTCTCTCTTGGCACGCCGCAAATCGTCTTGCAAGCTCTCCAACTTCTCCACCAACTGACCGCGGGGTAAGACTTACGAAGGACTGACAAATAATGAACATACTTCTGTCTTCTTTTCCGTCGAACTAGCCTTTTCCTCGTCTAGCTTCTGTTTCCGTCCATCAAACTGGCTCACTTTTTCGCTTACACCAGCTAATGCTCGGCCATGAGTCTTTTCCTCACGACGGAGCGTTTCGAGCTGCTGGCGAGCCCCGATCTGTTCCACATTCGCAATAGCTTTGCTGGTGGAAAGAAATACGTATGATGTATGAGACAAGCGACTGGATGAATGCTTACAGCTTGCGATACTCCTCCAGACTCTCCTCGCTGAGTGCAAGGGTGTGAGAAGACGCCTTCCTAGAAGCTTCTGCACGTCATAAAAATCGCAACAACCTGTTAGTTAGTGTGTAGCTCGTGAGGTCACGGGAATCACCTTGCGCAGCGTTCGCAGCCTTTTTCACAGTTTCCAGCTCTTTCTGCAAACGTCCAAGTTTCTCCTCCTGCTTCTCTTCATCTCTGCGAATGGTCTCAGCAAGATCCTTAGCAGATTTCAGTCTACGCTCGGAGTGGGCAATCTGAGCTTCTAATGCGACCATACTAGGTTGCTGTCAATGCGAGACATATCAGCCCATCGATCACGCGCGAGCTGATCATGGATAACCTGAGCTTCGAGTGCCTTCTCCTGCTTTTTGATCCTTCTCTCCCGCTTGGACACGTCAGATCTCGCCTTTGCTTGCTCTTCCCGCGCTGCTCCTAATTTCTCATCGTGTTCCTTCTGTTCCATCCGTAGGCCTACAAGCTCTTCATTCTGCGACTTGATGGCTTTGACGTTGTCCTGGATCTTCTCTTCGATATGGTACAACTTCCACAGTAGTCTTTGTAAGATCAAAGCATCCTATACCGAGATATCATCAACCGGGCTGCATTTCTAAATATCGTCAATGATTACGCACCCGCTCCGCGCAAAGCTTCTCGAAGCGGTCTGCCTCGGACTTCTGCTCCTTGAACTGCTTGATCTCCCCCGCAATCCCACGGCGCTTCGTGAAGTTGAAGGTGGCATTCTCTGTCGCTCGGTCTTGCTGGGCTTTCGCCTGTTCGTACTCAGGGGCAAGTTCGAGGGAGCCGCTAATCTGTTCGATGAGGCGAGACAGGTCCTTCGGAGATTGCGAGGCAACAGCTTCGACGTCTCCCTATGATCGTAATTAGAATCGTAAATACGTTAATGTAGCGTGAAGTGGCACTTGAAAAACAAGGAAATTTTTCGCTTTGACGAGGATGTTCTGCTGCTCAAGGGCGTGGTTGTATGCTTGATAAGTTACCACCTTTCCATTCAGACGATATTCACTGTTTCCCGTGGTTGATATTCTGTGTTCAGGCATTAGCAAGTGTGAACAGCCATGACCAGAAGGTAACGCACGTTCTCTGATACTTCCATTCCTTCCCATTCTTATCTTCGTATACCGCGAGCACCCATGCTTTCTGGGCAGTCCCCTCCCCTTGCGTGTCATTCTCTTCTGGATCTTCTTCCATAGACGGCTCATCACCAAGTGCTAGCCGCCTCCCCCTGTACACCAGGTCTTTAAGCTGACTGCTACGTAACTGTGCGCTTTTAACGCCGAGGACAAAGGATATTGCATCCATAAGGTTGGATTTGCCAGCACCATTGGGACCAATGACACTTGTGAAAGTACCAAAGGGTCCGATGACTTGGTGACCTCTACACGACACACTGATGTCAAGCTAATCTTCACAATGACGCGTCGCTCACCTGTATGACTTGAAATCACATACTTCGATACGGACGAGAGGCATAGCAGTACAAAGAGCGTGCAAGCTTGGAACTGGAGGCTCCTACCAACCAACGCGTGTAATCTTGTGGACGCGTGTTGAATTCACCGGCAGAATCTCCGCCCCGCCAGGTAATTGCTTGGTAATCAATTTCAAGTCTGGCTATATGCCTCTAGACATTACGGATATCATAACATGGTTTCAGAGCATACCAGCGCTCAGGCCTGCAGAAATGGTGCGGCAACCATCCGACCATTGCAGCGCGGACTGGTCACTTCTTCAATCCTTGATGTTGATAACACTGGCGAGGAGGACAAGGTGCCGTCACTTGCCCCGCGCCCCCCATCAGTTGAGCTCACAGAATGACAAGACATTGAACATCAGGACCCTGCAGGCCGCCCCTCACGTTGAGCCCGTCGTTTTCGCTCGGCATTCACCTCGAGCTCGAGCTCTTTCTCGGCAACTGCCATCCAATGCGTCAACCCACCTTCTTCGTACGCCCTTGTCAAACGCTCGGCCGCCTCTGCCCATCTCCAGTCCTCCAATTCTCCATTTTCCAGTTCGCTAAGAGGCTCTGAATGATGCTCTAAGGCATGAAGAATCAAAGGTGAGTGAAAGAAGTCAAGGGACGTGAGCGTACGGTAGATCCGGGAGGAAAGCATTGGCGTTAAGGATTGTATTTTCGTGCGCACACATGCTGCAAATTCCTCAGCCTGGAGTGAGGATGTAAAATGTGCTCTTTTAAGCATGTAGCTGACAGTGTCATAATGAGTACATACGCTCTGTACGCCCATGGCCCACCGTACGACAAATACCCCCGTGAAGGCGGACGTGCCAACGATGCACGTCGCGATGCCCAATGCTTTCAGCGCATATAAAACACCACCCGTACGGAAAGGACTCGAAGCTGTCTGTACGCCGGCCTCAACTCGCGTTTGAAGCTCAACGACAGGAGTTTCCTCAGGCTGACTCTCAACAAAGCGCCGAGCTGGTGCAGGACTGCTCGCGTGCGATATTGACACTGGTGTCTTGGGTAGTACTTGCGGCGGAGGCGCGTTCTGCAAGTCCCTCACGGTACCACGGGTGCGGCGCAGAAGTAAAATAGGCACGACAACAGCGGCGGCGCCAAATGCTATCTAGTACAGACACTGATTAGTGTGCCTCTGCACAACTGAGGTAAAGAGACTGACGAGTGTGAGCGGTACTGCTATTGGAGGTTTGCGCTTGGAAGCAGGCTCATGCTCGCCAGCCATGTCGGACCTTAGATATTACGTATGCCGTATTATGTCTGTGATACCTGCTTTATGCCTGCTTCACCCTTAGAAAATACGTCGGCACTATTGGTGACCGGTGACTATCTACAAGTCTCGCCTGCCACCTAGGCCCGTTATTGCTACTACATCCTGCCAGTGATTAGCGCTATTAGGATGGGCCCTCTTACCATAAACACCGTGACCTATGAATCCGAGAGTCACCTTTCCGGCGCAAACTGGCCGAGGACGAAAGATCTGTAAGAGGTACCGTCGTCCTCTCACCGCCAAAGATATCGCACTCATGGACATCTTCGAACGCGATGTACGCTTCTTTCCACGTTCGTGTCAATAACAGCTTGTTTGGCCAGGAATACCCAAAGTCATCGGTCTCCCAACGGGCTGTCCTCCTTCACACCCTGCTAGAGTCTCCTTTTCTAACCGTTCTCGTTCTCATGTCCACTTTGCCTGAATTCAAAGATCTCATGATTTTCATCGGGGTTCAGACGTATGTTTGGAGCTGTCGCTTAAACCGCCTGATGTCCGAGGTATGGTTTCTTGGGGGAAATGCCATAACACATAATCCAATCTGGGGATAACAGTTGGACAGCGTGGTATATTACATTGTGAGACTCGAATATTCACAAAAGGTATCTGCCAATACCTCGTCCATATCATAACTCATCCCCAGCGACGTACGAGTAGCCGGGCCACTTTGGGTGTCACAAATATGTTCAGCGCTATGCGCAAAGGAGCTGAGGCCTGTCAACCAGACTAGAAGTTTATATACAGTAAACAAAAGCTAATGACCCACTTTGACAACGAGGTATGCTGCAGCCGCATCCGTCATAGCTTTCAGTGCACCATTCTTGGGTTGAACAACCTCATCAAATACAGGCAGTCTCTCCGCAACCCAATCCTTCCATTCCCGCAGCTGATCTGCATTCAGATTCATCTTAGACATCCATTCCGGAGGCTCGTCTCTCATCGCAACAGCGCCATTTCTGATGTCCACAAGACGATTCTTCAGAGCCTGTATCGTTTCCGAAGGCTCAGCTTTCAAAGCGAGAGCGCGATCTTTCATCTCGACAAGACGATTCTTCATGGCATATGATTCAGCTCTCCAGCTCCTTTTCTCCTCTAGTTCCTCTAGAACTTCCTTCACAATTTCATCAGCCTCACGCTCATCTGATTTTCTTCCGTTCCACTTAGACCAGAAACGCCAACCCGTCTTGATATAGCTGCCCATTACCGTGTCAAGCACATCCTCCATGGTTCTCCCACCGTGTGAAAACGGAAGAGGTTTGCGTAAGAGATGTGCCACATGTGGACCTACGAGAAAAGCTGTTGACGAGTCCGTGAAATGGAAGTATCCGTAGGCTGGAAGGAGGGAAAGAGTGGCGAGGGACTGGTGCAAAACACCAAATATGGATATGAAGAGGATCGGGCGGGAGGCTAGCGTTACAGGTCGAGGAGGGGAAGAAGGTGGCACAGATGAAAAACGACGATTGAAAAGAGGACGAAATCGCACTAGGCGGTATATTGGGAAAGTCATGGCAGCGACGCGGTCACGTGATACCGAATCGTGAGAAACCTCAATGAGTCGATCGATCTCGGTGTGGTGTGGTTGGTGGCTAGGATTGTCAAAATAGTTTCCTTCGCCAAGACCAATCCGAACCACTCTCAAGTCGCGATGCCCGAATTACCAGCCCATACTGTCGAAAAGCATACAGAATTTTTCTTTCCCGATGGAAACATCGTCCTCGCTGCCGGTAAAGATCCTACCCTCGCTTTTCGTCTTCACAAAGGCATTGTGAGCCGTTGGTCCACCGTGTTCCGTAGAATGCTTGATACCTTAGAAACTCTTTCCGACCCGTTTACATTCCTAAGCTATGACGTCCTCATGTTCGACGACGATCCTGTGGACTTCGAGCGGCTCATAAGGGTGTTATGCTACGGAACGTACGTCTTCTTTGTTGCATTTCTAACAAAAAAACGTTCCTTTTCCTTATTTTATTTTGCTCAAGGGCTTCAGTTGATTGTTCACCAACAAACTTCCCGGTTCTCGCTAGTATCCTTCAGCTCTCTCACAAATATCGCATTACGCACTTGCAAGACCATACCATGGGTCATTTAATCGCGGCTTATCCTCTCACCCTCTCTGGATGGGACACACGTGAAGCATACGCATTTTCGCCCTCGGCACGTCGTGATCGCCTGGGATCAATTCGCGATCAGCGTCCCCATCCTCTGGAAGTCGTCAGTCTAGCGCTGCGAGTAGGAGCCCCCCAGGTTCTTGTGCCTGTATACCTTGATATTGCGCGTTTTCCTGTTTCCGAGATCATCCGCGGATACACCTTAGTCCCGTCGACGACCTCAAATACCCCAAATAGCTCCTCCGACCGCAGAACTACTGCCCCATCTATACCATCTATCTCAACACTAGATCGCCCAACAATCCACCTCCCCGTCTTACAAACAACGGCAGTATTGCGTGGCAAAGAAATTCTACAACACTATGTCGCTGATTTCATCAATGTTAGCGTGGAAAATCGCGTGCAATCGCCACTCTGCCGTTATATTCACATTCAGCATCCACATGATCCAGTCGCGACGCCAGAAAATCCGTGCGTAGCGGCATTTGCACGTCTGTCCCATGAACTGCTTGTCATGGCTGCGGGAGTGTCAGGGGGTGTGGACAGCGATCCATTGTTTGTGATGAAATGCGCGGTGGAGATACTCAAAGAGGGCACTTCGCAGGTTGATAATAGCGTCACAAAATTAGGTGCCGACGATGCCCCGGCTGCCATAGAAGTTTCAAACAGCGATCTGCTGGAATCTGGCAACGGCCAGAACCGTGAGGAGCATACTAGGGAAGCATGCGTGGCCTGCATAGAAAGTTTCAAGCAGACCGTGGACTTAACCCGACAGCACGTTTGGAGTCATCTTCCCACGTGGTTTGATCTGAGGAAGTTTATTGAGAATGGATTTGCAGAGGGGTGGGAGTGACCCTATCGTTAGCCTGATCGATATTGCGTCCTCAGTGGTATATAACACGTACAGCAGGTGGTCCTTGAACTTCTGACCTACGTCATTACATGTCTTATAAAGGAGTAGTTACTTCCCGCTATCAGATTATCATCAAAGAGCTCGTCCACCTTTGTTACAAGGATTCCTAAGTCAGAATCAAGCTTGTCTTCGTCAAAGTGGGACGATCCGGAAGTTGTGTAGATGCCATTTTGGAGTTCAAGATCAGCTGCTGTATATAATGTAGCAATAGCTTAGTTGACTCCATAAATGACAATGGTAGACATACTAATTGCCGCGATAAGGATGAAGTATAACTCGAGTCCCGAACAAATCGAACATCAGAGCTATGATGGTGTGCGTGCGTGACTCCAATGCGGCGTGGGACTGGGTGGCATTACAATACCAACATACACACATCGTACAGCTTGGCAAGCGTCAACAGACATATGAAATTGAATGCTGCGCTCTCCATCCTCGGCCGGCTCAACGGAGCAAAAACCCGAATGCAGCTCGTCGATCGCGTCGAGCAACACCACGTGGGGTCACACATTCTGCAACATATTGGGCCCTCACGAGCACGCTGCAGGTTTTCGTGCGGTATAAAGACACGAGGACTAACCTCATTACTGTGTTCCATAGATGTCCTCAAGCATATAGACGAGTTGAAACCACATACGGTCTGGTAGTAGATTAATGGCTGCCCAAGGTTCTAGGTCATGTAAATTTCAGAAATGATTCCGAAGGAAGACAAAGTTGAACAACAGCAATCTGCTCAACTGGATATAGTAAGAATGCACTAATTATTCAGAGGAACGATCGTTCTTACTCCAAAACAAATGGTGTTTAGAAACGTACCAATGAGCACCGGCCCAAATCTGATCAGCGGTGCAAATAAAATGATGACGCATGGACTGCTGAACTCCACAAGAGTTCGACGCTAGGCAACATGATAGCTCCGAGAAAGGTGGGGGGTCAAGGAAGGCCATTGTGGTAACAGTCTACACGTTTGACGAGTCGGGTTTAGAGTATGACTCGAGTGCTAGTCGAGCAATATATTGGCAATTCTGTGCTATCACCTATTTGTGCCTCAACCACTCAAGCATTACATAAATATTGAACATACCAGCGACAAGCAGATAGGACTGATCATTGAATGGGACCGTCGCCTACGTCTTATAACAAGTAAAAAGACCTTAACTTTTTCAATTGCAAGAATTGCCTTGATATCGTCATAGACCATGAGACCCCTCAATGACCATCCATAGGTACAGCCTGTGGTCAATAAAATGATTAAAAAACTTTTTAGACCATGATGCACGAATGGCTTACAATTGGACTGGTAGGTCTGTGCACCAGAAGAGTGTTCGTAACGCAGTCAATCTCTACATGAAGGAGACGCTTCAGGCTGCGTTACATGCAGATGCAATCCACAAAAAAAATAGTACAGCACCCAGGCATGACTGCGTGTGTATGTTATGGTTCGAAAGGTTGGTGGGATATATCGCCAAACTGATCAGATCGACACTTGATGTCGAGAATGAGGGGTGTAATGGGTATGAAAGCGCGGAAATTTCACGGGCCGGGGCTTCATAGGGCCAGTGTTGGTAGGCTATCCGGTCTGGTAGAAAGGAGTTGCAAGTAGAGTTTCAACCCCACTGCCATGGCAAGCAGGTCCACGACTGCAAGCAGTGAGGATGGTCGACTTCCTGCTGGATGCGGTAGTCCAGGAGGAGACGGTATTCGCGGTGTCCAATAATGCATGTTGAAGGGGCCGGGGTAGATTACTAACGCAGACCCCATACATCCCCGACCGACTCCCAAAATAGACCAAGAAATACCTATAAAATGAGACCATTTGCTTGTAAATAATCCTCGAGACTCTTAGCACCCCACTTTATCCAACGTTGATTCCGACTGGTTATCTCGAGAGGCTACCCTAAGGTAAATGGAGTTCTTAGGGTAGTTTCTCGAGATGACCAGTCGGAATCAACGTTGGATAAACTGGGGTACGTCTCGAAGATTATTTACAAGCAAGTAGGTCTCATTTTATAGGTATTTCTTGGTCTATTTTGGGAGTCGGTCAGGGATGTATGGGGTCGGCGTTAGTAATCTACCCCGGCTCCTCCAAAACGATGGAGGTAAATTAACCACAGTTCTAAGGGACAGATCCCTTGCATCTTGTCGTCGGAGGGGCCGGTCGCCATTTCAGCAACACCATTATAATCTGCTGGACTAGGAGTTTCGAGCCCGGTGCTGTAGTATACTGACCGGGTTCCTGCCGTGTTCCAACAGCGGCACAATAGCTCGACGCTACTTAGCGCCCGGGTCGGGACCACCAGCGTACTGGTGTAACGTCGAGCTACTGTGCCACTGTTGGAGGAGTTGCGGGAGCATGCGTATTCGCAGCGTTGTTGGCAGACATAGTGAGAGTGATGCAAAAATTCAACTTTTGTCACAACTCCTGTCTTGTATAGATTGTCTGAGGCTGCGATCGGTATCTGCAGAGTAATCGCGTTGTTGCCGATCGGCGATTTCACACTGACTGCATCCTCTCGGTAGCTCCTCTATCGTGGGGTCCTGTTCTTCGAGATAGCATTCCACGGCCGCCAAGTGTTTTGTTGATGCGTACGGTAGCCAGGTCCTGTCGCCATTTTGCCATTGGACCTGGAACGGGTCCCGGCGTTACAGTGAGTCTATCCTACACACTGACGGCGCGTCTCCTAGATCGGGTTACTGGCACCGCTGGTCCGGGGAATTGGCGATCGTCATTTGCTATGTGGGCGCAACAGGTAGCAAACACGGGCGGATGTATGTCTCGTCACGCTCGTGCTTCGAGCCTCTTAGCACCCCACTTTATCCAACGTTAATTCCGACTGGTTGTGTAAGAATTATTATTATTATTATACTTTTCTACCTAAAAATTCGATTTCTTCAGTCTGACTCTATCGCTTCGATTACAACTTCGTTACAAATACGGTATACGGCGACATCGACAGACGGCGCTTAAGGCTACTGAGCGTTCCCCGCATGTCTCCAACACGGCGTCCGAGTAGTATACTGGGAATCGACCAACAAGTTGTGACGATGTGCGCTCTCTCTGCTCCTCCCGGTTCTTCCCGCGGTCGGCTGATCTCCATTACTCGAAACATATATACTGTGGAACGAAGGAGATATAATAATCTGATATTCTACGATCTCAAGTAGATCGTTCTGCCTTATATACAAAATATGATGTCCATTGTATTACCAATCCCTTCGAGCTGCTGTGCCGATGCGATGCCGGTGCACCAGCAACCCGGGGTCGAGAGCGATCTCGAACCTCCGGCTAAGTGCGTGCCGGCTCTGCCTTGGCGGTGTCATCGTCCCGATTACTAACACTCCCCCTCAGCGAGAAGTCCCTTCGACAAAATCCTAATTTCCCTAATAGATACCTGTGTTGGTGTAAATCCAATCCCTTTGTAAATATGTCCGCTATGTTCTCCTTCGTCGGTACGTACGTAAGTGATGCCTCGTGAGAGGCCACTTTCTCACGGATGAAATGATATGCGACATTGATGTGTTTGGTACGCGCATGATACGTTGCGTCATGCGATAGTGTAATGGCGCCTAGATTGTCTGATCGAAGTGACGTGGGCTGGGTTTGATCGATTCCAAGTTCCTCAATGAAACGCCTCAGCCAGATTAATTGCTTGGCGCCCTCGGTAAGTGCCATGTATTCGGCCTCCGTGGTAGATAGCGCGATCGTTCGCTGCTTCTTCGAGCTCCATGCGATAGCTCCCCCTCCTAGTATAGCTACATAGCCACTAATAGATAGTGCGTCGTTTCTATTAGCATAATCTGAGTCAACGAATATTTCGAGGTCGAGACCAGCGTCTCGTCGGAAGGTTATGCCGTCGTCACGTGACCCCTTGAGGTACCTGAGCGCGTGCTTGATCGCCGTCCAGTGCTCGGTTCCATAAGTAGTAGTGAATTGGCTCAGATGTTGTACGGTAAAGGCCAAATCAGGTCGCGTGCTGAGTGCTGCATACATTAATGATCCGATCGCTTTGGCATAGGGTACTTCGGCAGTTGGACCTGTCGAGTCCATGGGTGTTGTGAGTTTGATCATTTTATGCAGAGGTGTAGATACGGAATGTGCTGTTGTCATGTTGAATCGATCGAGTATGATGTCGATGTAATGTCCTTGTGACATGATCAGTGTTCCCTCATCCCTATTCCTCTCAACTCTAATTCCCAAGATTTTCTTCATTTCTCCTAAATCTGTTAAAGGGAATTTCCTATGAAGCTCCCCCTTGAGCTTAATCATCCCTCCCTTGGAGTCAGCAAATAGTCCGAAGTCGTCCACATATACTGATATGACTTCGATTGAATCCTTATCTTGTCTGATGTAGACGCATTCATCGGCTGTACTTTGATGGAAGCCAAGATCGAGTAGTAATTTGCGTAAGCGCTGATGCCAAGCTCGCCCCGATTGTTTGAGTCCGTAGAGCGCTCTGTATATTCTTAGAACGCGTCCAGATCCATCATCAAAACCGTCGGGCTGGCGCATGTAGATCTCCTCATCTATGGTTGAATTGAGGTAGGCGCCTTTGACATCCATCATTTCGATTTCCCAATCGAGTGTGTTTGCGATCGCTAATAGAACACGTAGTGAATCGAATTTGACCACGGGTGAGGTTATCTCGTAGTAATCCATCCCTGGCCTCTGTGTGAATCCTTGAGCCACAACCCTCGCTTTAGCCTTATCGAATTGTCCGTCCGGTTGTGTTTTGACAGCGTATACCCATCGGCAACCGATAGCTACTCGTCCGGGTGGTAGTTTTGTTAATTCCCATGTTCCTAACGTCTTGTGTTGATCCATCTCAATTTCCATCGCTTTCTCCCAGATCGGCGCATCATCACGTGATACCGCCGCTCTGTAATTCTCAGGTTCAGTGACGATTTCTTTCGTTATGTAAACCTGCTCGGTGCGTCCTGAATCATTCAGCTTCCGGTAATCCGGTCTTTGAGTGATACACGCGCTCCGTCGAATCTGTGGAGCTGGCGCTTGTTCAGGTGGATCAGGAACGGGCGTTGTCTGGGGTGATGACGTCTGTGGGGTAGATGTGATCGGGTCCGGCACATGCTCGCGCGGTGAGTGCTCCCCCTCGAGCGGTGCCGTGTCGTCATCGTCGTTATCTGGGATGGGGTAGAGTCGGTTGTCATTTTCGTCAAATGTAATGTTCCTAGAGACTTGAATGTGCTTTGAGGCTTTATTGTAGTACCTCCAGGCTTTTGCATGTTCTGCTACTCCGACGAAGATATGTTCTTCTGCCTTTGGATCAAGTTTGGCTCGACGTTGATCCGGCACCATAACCCAACAATTTGTTCCAAATTCCTCTAGATGTGCTATGTTCGGCTTCTTGCCGAATAGTGCTTGAAACGGCGTTGCGTCATCTCCAAGCGCTCGCGTGGGTGATCGATTTTTGATATAGCACGCGTAAGCCACGGCCTCGGGCCAGAGTATTTTTGGCAGGTTCTTGGCAAATATCATCTCCCGTGCGTGCTCGAGTAAGGTCCGGTTGAGTCGTTCGGCGATTCCATTCTGGGCTGGGGAGTATGGAGCTGTGGTCTCCATGATAATGCCATATTTTGCACAAAATTCCTTAAAATTTTTATTGACATATTCCCCTCCATTATCTGAGCGAAACCTCTTCAGTTTCTGACCTGTTTGGGTCTCGAGGAATGCCTTGTACGTCTCGAAGTGTTTGAGCGCTTCATCTTTGGTGCTCCCGAAATAAATGACCGTGTACCTAGATTGATATCCGTGAAAGAATAAAAGTATTTCTCACGCGATGGTCCCTCGGTCTGGGCAGGTCCCCATACATCGGATACTGTTAGGTCACCGACCTGTTCTACAGTGTCCTCGGCTCTTTTGGGGAACGGCTCCACATGCCGTTTGCCTTGTATGCATGCTTTGCACTGGCTCGGCTCGTTTGACTCGTCGATCTCAAGTCCGGTGACTAGATCGTTAGATTTCAACATCTTTATAGAATGTTGACGTGCCCGAGTATCCTGTGCCATTTGTCCCATGACCGTCCTTTTGCTGCTGCGGCAAAGTCCCGTGCCTCGACTGATCGAGTGACCCGTGCCTTCATACAGAACAGCCGCCGCGCTTCTGTCCCTGTGCGAAGGTAACTCCGGCGCGTGATTTGAATTCGACGCCGGTGCCTGAAAATGTGGCCGTGTTACCCTTATCAGTTAAACACCCTACACTGATAAGGTTGTTCGGCGCATCTGGTGCGTGTTTGACGTCACGTAGCTCGATCGTGTTCGTCTTGGCGCCGACCTTGAATTCCATGTAGATCGTGCCTCGGCCTTGTGTATGTAGTACCGCACCGGGTGAAATTCCTTCGATTTCTGATGGTTCCTCGGCATAGCTAGCGAAATCGTTTCGGCTTCGAGCTATATGTGTTGTTGCCGCTGAATCGGCTAACCAGTCGGATGCAGATATAGCACTGTATGCTACCTCCTTAGATACAAATGCGAAGTCCTTTTCTTCTGCTTGTTTGACTGTTTCTTTGTTCCCTGATTTGAACCATTTCGGTGCTTGGCCCTCCTTGCCGCCACCTTTCGCCCAGCAGTCCTTCACGTAATGACCCTTCTTGCCGCAATTTCGGCACTTTCCCTTTGTTGCTCCTGAGTCATCTTTCCTGGTCCTGTGACGTTGTTGCGCCTTAAGCGCCGTCTGCCGTGCCGATCCAGCTTTCCGTGCTCGATCCTCATTGAGGACCTGAGCTATTAATATATCAGCTGTTGTCCCGGCTCCACTGGCGTTTACTGCCGTAATAAACGCCGACCAAGAATCTGGTAATGACGTCAGCAACGTGTTCGAGAACTCGGTGTCACTGATGTAATGTCCCCGCGCATTCAGTTCCTGTTGAATGCCGCGGAGCTTGCGTACGTGCTCCTCCATGTTCGCGCCGTCCTCGGCAAGCGTCCAGAAGAAATCTCTTCGGAGATTTACAATCCCCACTGCTCCCTTTGATTCAAATATTGCTTGTAGACTAGTCCATACAGCAAATGCAGACATCATCTGATTGATGTAAACTAGTTGTTCATCGGCAACTCTGAGGCAAATTTCTTTTCTAGCTTTTTTGTCTTTCCTTCTCCAATCGTCGATTTCCTGCTGCTCGGTCGCAGTGACGTTGTTGGCATCTGCCGGTCTCAGTTCCGTCTCCCTGCCGATAGCCACGTCCCACAGATCTAAGTCATCGAGTATCCACTCGAGCCGCCGGCGCCACACCGCGTAATTATCCCTGTTCAAGGGGTCGATCTTGTACGTGTTGTTGCTACTCGACATCGTCGATCGGTATTGAGTTATTGGAGTATAGAGCGTAGTTAGATTTGTAGTAGTTTAGTTATGCGCGGGGCCCATAACCTGTGGAACGAAGGAGATATAATAATCTGATATTCTACGATCTCAAGTAGATCGTTCTGCCTTATATACAAAATATGATGTCCATTGTATTACCAATCCCTTCGAGCTGCTGTGCCGATGCGATGCCGGTGCACCAGCAACCCGGGGTCGAGAGCGATCTCGAACCTCCGGCTAAGTGCGTGCCGGCTCTGCCTTGGCGGTGTCATCGTCCCGATTACTAACATATACGGTATCGACTCAGAACGAGAATGTACACACTGCGTTCAGATCTCAGAACTTTCAAGTTCGGAATAGTAATCCTCTTGGCCTTGCCTTAATACTTGTTATTAATTTCAAGCCGCATATCTTAGGTCGGGTCGCGCTATCTGTTGACATGCATACTCGAAGCGATAACGTCGTCATATATAAATGTTCGCAGGTGTAGCTTGTGTATTAGACCATTCATTAGCCCTGATTTGTTTATACCCGTTGTCCCAGAGTTTTCACTATGTCTAGTGGCGACTTCTCGTAAGCTTCAGCTGTCGGATAGATAGTCTTTCCTTTATTGACTCCACTAATCAGGTTCGGTCCGATGCTCATCGGTACACTACTAAACACCATTTTCTATGGAGTAAGATCGCTCACTAATGACGTGGACCAATCTAACGACTCCTGGTACAACAGGTTACCGTTGTTCAGGTCCGCGTTACCTCAATCTTCTGTCAAATGAATACCATCTCGTATTTTTAAATAGGTGTTTACCTATTGTCAGACGTATAAGACGTATGCTTCCTGTTGTTGCTTGTGCTGTAGTGTCTTAATTTCGTCCTAGGGATGCCAGATGGATCAGATACTTGGTGAGTTATACATCTATGGGTTGTATGCAGACACGTGACTCACCCTTCAGATCCTGTATCTATTCGTTTGCGAAACCCTGAACACCGGATATGTCATCGGTATGGTGTACGGACCGCTTGTTCAACGATTTAGTAAGTCCTACACTGTCCCGAATACTCCATAAGACATTGTTCCATTCTAATTGCTACGACTTATGTAGCTACATACCTTCCAGTTAGTGAGTACTCGATGCCACTCTTTTTTATCTCCAAAACTGAATATGACAATAATATTCAGTGCTTTACGCTGGTATGTGTTTCTTTAAGCTTCGCCGAATCGCACATGTGTAAGTACACAACCGACTTCCTCTGTTAGGTCCGATCATGACGGTAAAATACCCTGACCGCTACCAATGGCGTCATTTAATACTCTTTCGATAGATGATCATATCGACACCGGTGCAGCTCTTCATCAGTTGGCGTATCAAGGTCCTCAGTCATTCCATGCTCCTCCCCATAGCCATTAGCTTCCTCGCACTCTGTGCGCTGGGTATGCCTTCTAACCGTCAGACTCAATGAACCCGACTAATGTTATCCCAGCTGGAGGCATCGCAACCCCCGTCTGTGCTGCAATCTTTCAGGAGTTTTCACAGATACGTCAATTCGACGTGGCTGTTGTTGCCTGGCTGGCAGCTTCAGCTGCCACAGATATCGTCATCACGGCAAGCCTCGTGTGGTCCTCAGTAAGATATCTCGCCTTTGTGATTCTGCTTTACTCAACGACTAGCTTAAGCTTAGGGCAGGGCTTCCGGCTACAGGTGGGACACTCAATAGGCTGATTCGACGTACGTATTCTTCTGGGGCATATTCCGTCACAAATTCAAATATATTTCCAGTCGCTGTACAAACTGGTGCTATTACAACCCTCTTCGCTTCGTTGGATGTCGTACTTTACCTTGCAGCTCCTGTAAATGCTCATTCCCATCATAGTGACTGTTCCATTCGCTGATGTCGTGACATTTCAGGGTACAACCTGGTGGGTAATCCCTCCCGATACCTCAAAATGGTTAACCTCACATGAAACTCGCGGCAGGAATTTGATCTGTGCCTTTCCGCTCTCTAAATTATACACAAACTCATTGTTATCGTCACTTAATGCCCGTGCTGTGTGGAGCAATCGCAATGGCGATAATCTTCATCCAGCTAATGCCCTTTTCGGAGAATCTGTATCCGCACTGGAACAAGTATGTGCCTTTCAGTTCTTTCATATGCTAATTTACAAATAGTTTGGCCAGAGCACCGATTGGAAGCGTGCCAACACTGTTTGTCTTCCTCGTCCTCTGTTATGGATCCACTGAACCATTTGTATGCTTAGCACACCGCACCTGCTCTTGAACTCCAGCTTCGGAGAAAACTCACTCACACACGTCGCAAGTCGTCCCTCAATGACGCGGGCAAGCGCGACCTTCAGCTAGGCATTTCTATAACTCAGGTGGTGGAGCGCTTCGATCAATCGGTTCCTGAGACTCAAGAATAACTGACCTTTGTATCTATGAGACACGTATGTATCTTAAAAGGGGCCAAGAATATCAGAATTGCCGGGTGCTTATAATCAGCTAGTGTAATATAAAGGTGTTCGCCACCTATAAACAAGTAAAGAAGGCATGGAGGGGTAGAACGTGTCTGATATAGTACGCTATCCTTTGCGTAGCATATACAACAAAATATTGCCATAAACTGTTATTCGTAGTATCTCAGAACAGAGTGTGCCGTACGGAATTGCCGAGAGATCGAGAGTTGTTGCCACACTTGAAGACAGAAGAGAAGACTCGAAGAAGAAGGTCTGGTGCAACTCTGTCACAGTTTCGAGTTGCATTGCCAGAACAACGGACATAAAAGGCACCATTACCATACTTACATGAGGATACTAGCATAGCTCAGATTGGTCCTTTGAAGACCGGTACCTGGAGGACTCGGAGTCCAGGGTCCAGAAACCAGGTTCATGAATTGAATAGGTTTCGATCAACTTCCGCCGATTCCTTTGACACTGGCCCTAAATCCCCAAACGCCTGGTTCTAAACCGGCTCCGCGTTATTATACGCAGTAGTGATAAAGTTCTTCCTTCGAACTCAGGGTTACTAAGAGCTGCCGAGTTTAGGGCCGAGTTTAGGACCGAATATTTCGAAACCGTAATGCCAAAGCAGTGGTGGAAGTGCTCTGTCATCGGCATCCGGCCGGCACGAATAAGTAGGGCAAGAAATCGCCTCGTTGGGCCAAAGCTGTCACTAAATGTCACATTTTTTGGTTTAGGAAACAGCAAATACTTAGGTTAGAGAGGGGGTCGCGACCCTGCTCTAGACTTTTTGTTTAAAATTAATTTCTGTCACAGCGGACTTGTAAAACGATCGGCTGGCACTGGGCTCGATGTTCCGCGACGTTTAGAACATGGAGTTTAGGAATTTATAGCTCTACGGAAAGTCACACAGTACTATATGCCAGATCAACCTGATCCTGAGGCTCAAACACAGTGTAGACGCCAGGATGAGCTCCCACACATCCCAGTATCTAGCGCCAGCGCACCCACAGCAGCCCATAGTAGTTGAGGAGGGAAGATTCCCTATCTGAGGAGCTGTAGCGGAGACGATACGCAAAGGAGCAGATCATTCTTCGTCTTGACCTTCGTACTTGTAGCCGCGCTCACGCTATCTCACTATTATTTGCGCGATCTACAGTCATATCTCCTTCTAGTCGACGCGATCCGCGTCTACATGGTGGCAACGGTGAGATCGTAAATCATCAGAAGTCGCACAGCTCTCGAAATACCCCATGTTCCTGATCATTGGTGAATGAAAGAAGGCCACTCGGACCGCAACCCCCAGAACAGTATCGACCCCGAAGCAGTGATCCGATTCGCACAAATTAGATCCATAAGAGAACTACAAACACGTACCTTATTCGCCGTCAATCCAGAAGTAGAAGTCAGCAGAAACAGGAGTATTTTCCACACCCGAGTTTCCGGACCAGCTCCCTTACTGGTGTGGGCAGAGAAGTGGGACCCAATCTTCAAGACCGGGATCTACTACCCAAGCACGCTCAAGCTACGGGCGTGGAAGATCGTGACAACCGAACTGACTGAACCCGCAGAAGTCGTCAGACTCGGTTTCCCGAACGACCACATAGAGAGGATCGTCTTCTCAATCACCAGGCATCACGAGAAGTGGCACTTCATTTGGGTCGTCAGGACATCGTCAGAAGAACCTCTGCACCCAGTTTCCGTACGTGCAGTCTGTGAGAAGATCGAAGAATTCTACGGAACACTCACGTAAAACCGTAACCCTGGAGTCCCCCTCACCAAAAGAAGAACCCGACCCCAACCGAGACCCACTACACCTTTCGTCTCCACTATCAGATCTCGACAAGTCCGGAACAATACTAACCCCCCCACGACTCGTATTCCATCCGGAAGCAACCCCGCTAGTCGAGAGAAAAAGAGACCCTCCACCCCACCTATCCCCCTCACAACACCGCCCACCACTAGGCCAACCGCTAGTACTAGCACCCAATTCAAAACTCTCACCACCGCACATCCCGCGTACATCGAGAATCGCCACAACCGCACCCCACAAGTTCACCCTTCCCCCATTAGCCAGTACAGCCCAAAAAGTTGCACAAAAGAACCCCACTCACATGTCGTCTAAAGTCAGCATCTTTAAAGGCAGCCCGGGACAAGATGGAGACGAGTGGTTGCAGACATTCGAGAAGGCGTGCTACGAGAGAGGCATAGACACAGACGAGACAGAAAAGCTCAAATACCTCAAATTGTGCCTCTCAGGCGAAGCACTGCGCCAGTTTAGATCTTGGGACCCCGCCTGCAGAACGTCCTGGTCAGCGTTCACCACGAAGTGGGAAGAAGTGTGCCCAAGCCGCGAAATTCTACCTACGATAGCAGAGACCTTCAGTGACTGGCAGAAAGCACATATCTCCGAAGCAGAGCTGTTAATGAAGACAGTGGACGAAGAACAGAGACCAGTGTGGGCCTTAGTGAAGTTCGCACAAACGCTGAGTGAACTAGGGGCAAGACTTACAGGCATGGACTCAGTGACGAAATCCCACTACGTCTTCCAGAATTTACCGTTGTGCGTCCAAGAAGCACTCCCATTCGACCACTCGAACATGCAGAACTTCGAAGCTCTACTCCTCGCGCTACGGAACCTGGACCACCAACGGATCGCAATGAGAGCGGCAATTGACTTCCAGGTCAGCAACCTGGGACACCAATTAGCCAATACTACAGCTAGAATGGAGGCTTGGGAAAGAGAGAGGAGAATCGGACCTGCACCAAACCGCCAGCTGCCACTCACTACCCCGAGCAACACAATACAATGCCAACAGCCAACAACACCTGGTGGAAGCTCAACAAAACCAGTCGATCTCCTGTTTGATGAGTCAGCAGAAGGGAAACGAAAGTACGAAGCAGCTGTCAAAACGTTTTTCACAACCCACGGCCAAAACGCGGTACCATCCTTAGACAAACCGTTCCCATTATCCCCGGGATCCCCGAGCCCAGGCAGCCAAGAATGCTGGACCTGCGGCATACAGGGACACAGGAAAGGTGACCCAGCGTGCGATCCCCAGAGAACCTTACTGAGACAAGAGCAGGTATACAGGGAGATCGTAGGAAAAGTGGCATCACGTGCCATGGCGAGAGCCAACCGACAAGGACAACAACGCATGCTACTGTATTTGCAGACAGGAGACACCTCACAACTAGAAGGCACAGAGGGCGGATTAGGTGACGAGTCGGAAAATGGTGGAGGAGAATGCGTATGAAGAGCCGCACTTCTCCTACACCCCAAGACTCTTTACAGTTCGTTTCAACGGTCTCCCGAGGAGAATCGACGTCGTCGGGAGACGAATACCCCACCCAGCCCAGAGCAAGTTGACTTCCTATCCATCAGAATTTTCTTGGAACCGGTGCCCACAGCAGCACACCTCTCAGTCAGAACCATAAGATCACGCTTTCATCCCCATCTGTAACCAACTGCATGTCAAACAATCTAGAGAGTTACAATACATCCAGTTCTGGATACATGGGTGAAGAAAGAACACTCTTAGACATGAGATCGTCTCAAGAAGCGCTGAGAAGGGTGCAGGCAAACGGTCGACTCGTCTCAGAAGTAGAAGAAAGAGAAGTCGTCCAACTGTTCCTGCCGAGAGAAAAAGAAGATATTTTCTCTAACCCCTTCCTAACAAAAGTAGACATCACGGGCAAGAACAAAGGAACGATTCGAGTGGAAGGGACAGTAGACGATGGTGGCCTACTATGTGCTCTAGATTCCGTCCTATGGAGACAATGGCATGCAACCCTGGGAGACTTAGAGCCGTCACCGCTGGCATGCATAATGGGGAACGGGACAGTCACGAAATCGATAGGGAGGACAAACCTGTTTATCAACGTACATGGAATCGCTACAAAAATAAGGTAGAAATACTCGACTCAGGAGGCTCCTTCGAACTCCTGCTTGGGAAGCCGTGGCTAGGATGATGCTCCGCAGTACACGACTACACAACATACGAGCTAAGAGTGAAAACGATAGATGAAAGGATAATCATTCCAAACTCGTTCGAGCATCTGAGACTCCAAAAGCCCCCTCCGAAGATCTTCAATACCTTAGCAGTGACACCGTCGATACACCCAGGCACAGAAACTCCACCCCACGCCACAGACACAGAACAAACACATGTCGACACCCTGACGATCCCCAGCGACAGTACAAAGAGCATCCATGACCCTGCGACCGACTTACCAAGCCTAGCAGACACAGCAAAACTCGTCAACCAGTTACGCCCCTCCGACTCAGCGAGTGACAAATTCGACCCCAGCCGCATACAGACAATCCAAGCGAGCGTAACCCTAGGCAACACGCTCCTACCAGAGCAGAGACAACGAGTAACGGAACTGATAGGGGCATATGCTGACATATTCGCTCTACAACTGAGCGAAGTGAAACCGATAAACTTCATTGAGCACCGCATAGACATACCAGAAGGCGTCAAGCTACCGAAGATCGACACGTCACGCCCGCTCACAGTCTCACAACGAGAATGGTTGCATCAACACATACACAAACTCGTAGAGGCAGGGATCGTCCTAAGAATCCCATACAACGATGTCCGATGTGTCAGCCCGATCGTCTTGGCCCCAAAACCGAGACACGACCAAGCCAGATCCCTAGAAGAACTCAAGATCTTAGTGAATGCGGCATGCAAAGAAGCAGGAGTCGACATACCACACCCAGATGCACCATCAGACAAGGAATTAGTCCGACCTCTCCCACCACCAGCACCCACGCAATGGCGCCTGTGCAATAACTTCAGTGCACTGAACAAACATACGCAAGCCCCGCCGTTCCCAGTAGGCGACCTAACGAGAAGACAACACCAAATGAGCGGGTACAAGCTGTACAATGTGCTGGACCTAGCGATGGGATACCATGCGTGCCTCATCAGACAGGACGACTGGGGACTGACGGCATTCAGAGTAGAAGACTTAGGGTATTACACGTATATCAGAATGCCATTTGGACTCACAGGAGCACCAAACACCTTCCTGGAGATGATGGTCAAAGCGTTCGAAGGAATGGTAGGCCGGGACTTAGAGCACTACATGGACGACATATGTCAAGGGTCTAACACCTTTGAAGAACTATTCGAAAAGTTAACCAAGGTTTTTCAACGGTGTAGAGAAAAGAATGTGGTACTAGCACCAGCAAAACTCTCCCTGTTCTGCACACACGTACGATGGGCGAGAGTGGAACTCTCAGCCGACGGCATCCGTCCAGACCTGTCGAAAGTCACAGCCATATTGGAATGGCCCACACCCACTACAGCGCATGAAACACTAGCCTTCCTCAGCACCGTCAGCCACTTCAGATCATGCATGCCAGCCTTCGCGATTGTCGCCGATCCACTATACGAGATGATACGCGGGATCCAAGCAGTCAAAACAGACGCTTAAAAAATACAGAAAAAGGGAGCGTACAAGAAGGCGCTGATCAACACATCACTCGCAGGCAGATGGACCACCGTACAAGACCAGGCATTCGCACAGCTCAAAGGGCTGCTAACACAAGCCCCCGTGCTGTCCACTATCCGAAACGACAGACCGCTCATCATAGGAACGGACGCCAGTGCTAAAGGGCGAGCTGCGTACCTCGCACAGTATCAACCGACCAGCAACGTAGACGGGACCCCAAAAGATGTCCTCCACCCAATTGCGTTTGCCTCCCGAAGAAATTCGGAAGCAGAACACAAACAGCACTCGTTCGAACTGGAACTGAAAGCGGTGAAATGGGCACTGGATAAGTTCCACAAATTTGTCTGGGGACATCAAATCATTCTGAAGACGGACTGTCAAGCGGTTAAGGACCTACTTTCGAACAAGTCCCTCCCCCCGACCCACGCTCGATACAAGGAAGCAATCCTAGCACACGACATCGTGGACTTCATACACCAGGATGGAAAGAACAACCCAGCGGACGGCCTATCACGCTCAGGTCTAGCCCGTGGACCACCAGAGAAGGAACCGATAGACCCGGGGTGGGAACACGAACGCAGCGTCATCAACGACCTGTACTCAGTGCAAAGGGTATCGTGCACTATACTAGCACCAAACGACCAGCACGGAGACCTGATGTCCAGGTTCGAAGAGGACCCAGAGACCACGACAATACTCAATTGGATCCTAATGTTATCGTTACCGAGGAACGCATCAGAAAGAGAACGAGAGACGATCAAGCGCCGAGCCGCAGAATACTTCGTCAAAGACAACAAGCTTTGGAGGTTGAGAACAGGAGTGGCTCACCCAGTAGAAGTACTTTCGCGAAACCGAAGGTCGAGCGAAAGCACTGGAGGTACACAGAAACATAGGACACTGGGCAAGAGATATCCTCACCCTCGAACTGCGCGTACACTACGACTGGCCCCAACTAAGGAAGGACTGCACAGAAATCCCCGCAGAATGCCCCAACTGTCAACAATTCGGCCCTCGCCTATGGAATTTCTTACTCCAACCAATCATAAGGTTACACCCGTTCGACATGCTTGCAGCCGACTGTCTGAAGCTCCCCAAAGGGGTCGGAGGCTTCTCAGAAGCACTCGTCTTCGTAGATTTCTTCACGTGTTACGTCTGGGGGGTCATCCTCAAAAAACCAGGAACGAACCTTGCCTCCGCGACGGCACTACGAACGATATGCCATGAATGGCAGCCTCCGAAACGCCTTCTGACAGACGGTGGATCCCACTTCAGGGGGCAACACATGACAGCAGTCTTACAGGAGTTCAGCATTGAACACGAGATCACCCCAGCATATACCCCACACTGTAACGGCCTCATAGAGAACGAGAACAGACAGCTGCTAGCTATCTTAGGGAAGGAATGCGCATCTGAGCAACCCAACCGTACAGAAGGTATCACAGCCACTTGGCCGAAGAAATGGCCAAAAGCTGTATCGCTACTGAACGAGAGGAGAACACCGGTATTGAATACCTCACCCAAAGCAATCATGTTCGGTACCATCGACGGGTCATTCGACATAGACGACGTCATGGACCTGGACTTCGATACAGGGTCGAGATTCGCGTTTTTGGAGGCAGACCGCGAAGTCACCAGAGGACACTTACAGGCCGTTCAGGAGAGAAGGAAAGAGTGGCTCGATAAGAAAGCAAAGCCCACAACCTTCGAAATAGGCGACCTCATGCTAGTACACAACTCGAAGCTCAACACATCCAGAGAAGCCAAATACAAACTCTCAGCTCTATGGCTCGGACCATTCAGAGTCACAGGGAGAAGTAATAATTCCTATTACTTAGAATGCTTACTTATCGGGTCGAAAAGCGACAGGAAAGGTACACACAAACCGCCTCAAGAAGTTCCACCTACGAACGCACGACTCAGTCCAAGAACCGAATGCCGCAACAACAGAACAGCATGAGAACACCCTGTTACGAACGTTAGAGGGAATACCAGAGGACGCTGAAGAAGAACTCCCCTTTAACTTCATACCCCAGGAGACGTCTGAAGTCGCACAACGAGAACTACCACCAGAAGAACCGTCAGAAACGGAACTGGAAGAAGCAGGAGACCTATACCAACCCATAGGTCATAGACTCCACAGGCGGGCAGCAGCAGCGGCGAACCCGTATATCAGCCACATAGCCAAGTAAAAATAGCTCCCGCAATGCCCTGGAGCGACCTGACTCAGCAGATTCCTAACGTTTTTTCTTGGTCCCAATACCACGCTCTCGAAATTAGTTCTCTTTTCTTAGGGGGGAGTGTAGACGCCAGGATGAGCTCCCACACATCCCAGCATCTAGCGCCAGCGCACCCACAGCAGCCCATAGTAGTTGAGGGAAGATTCCCTATCTGAGGAGCTGTACCGTAGCGGAGACGATACGCAAAGGAGCAGATCATTCTTCATCTTGACCTTCGTACTTGTAGCCGCGCTCACGCTATCTCACTATTATTTGCGCGATCTACAGTCATATCTCCTTCTAGTCGACGCGATCCGCGTCTACAACAGACTGACTATGTTTTAAGTGTATGTATCTATCGTCCAATATCAGATCGAGGTCACCAGACTCGAGTTGACCTGCTTGAAGCACGTCCATGACACGCCGCAGGAAATAGAGAGGTTCGTTCATGATTCACATTGTCTAGGTATCAATAATTTTGAGGATAACTCATGCAGGCTCGACAACATGCATGAAGCCATCAAGTTTTACCTCGGAGGAAGACTAACTTTGGCCCCTCTCGAAAACACAATCTTTCCAACAAGCATTCTGGACATGGGGTCAGTTCCCACCTGTTAAAATGAAGGACCGGTGCTAACGTCTCCTAGCTGTGGGACCGGCATGTGGGCCTCACAAGCAGCGGAAGCGTTTCCAGATGCAGACGTGCTCGAAGTTGACCTGTTTAGTCTTCCGCATAGGTATTTTGTCTGTGCTGATATATGAGTTCTCGCTCATGCTGGAACAAGGCCTCTGCCCCCAAACCTAACCTTCCGGATTCTTGACATTTCAAAGCCATTTCCCTTTGAACCTCAGACATTAGGGCTGATCACAGTAGAGGATTTGGCTAGGATTTGATGAGGATTTGACGGAGGATTTCGATTTTTTTAGAACACCCAACAATGCCCCGAAATCGCGATTTAACTGTGATTAGCCCGATTTGAAACTGGATTTGAGTGGATTTGAGAACGCTGGTGCCGGACACGGCAGGATGGCACTCTCGCCCGTCTGTCAGCGGAAGGTAGGTTCTGCGCTATAACGTATCTCTAAAAAATAACATATATGAAAGCATTAATTTACCTTTAGGTGTCCTCTTAAAATAACAAATAACATAGATCAAGAGAAACTCAAAATTATATAAAAATATAGAAGAGAAACACTGAAGAATAAAAAAAAGAGATGGAACTATGTATTTTTTAGAGTTTTTACTGAATTGACCAGATTCAAAGGCTTGCACAGGTGTCATAACTGGTTGGCGGCATGGCCATGGACCAGGCCACTAGATTGTAGCGGCGGTATGGAGTCACTTTAGCGAGTACTTCAATTTCCGGGTTACTTTCTGCAGGTACAAAGGGAGATCCCGAGGGACTGGTTTAGGGCCCGCGATGGCGCCGGGCGAAATCCAAATCCAAATCCACGCACAAATCCCAAATCACCTCCTGGAGGTGATTTGAGGATTTGGATGGATTTGCCCTCCAAATCCATTTCTCAAATCCCCATCAAATCCCCTCCAAATCCTCTACTGTGATCAGCCCTATTTGACATCGTGCATGCATGTTTCGTCTTTCTCCATGTACGTGTTGATGATACCGCATCTGATATGGGATATGGATATTCAGACACTACAGCTTGCCGGATTTGAGGAAGTCCTCAATCGCCCACTGCAGCTTGTCAAACCTGGAGGCTGGCTACTTCTGGACGACGCCGAAACTGTATTGCGTGACAGCCTTGGGTTCCAGATCGTATCAGAGCGATCAAAGTTCCAGCAACTCCTTCAGCGTTATCAGGAACGTAAGAATATGAATCCTCGTGCAGGTTCAGCATTCCAGGGAATTCTCGAGTCCTCGGGGATTTTCAGCGAAGTCAATGTAAGGAAAATAGTGGTTCCCATTTCGAGGTGGGAGGACGGACATACCGGTGAGTTAAATCCTCAGATGTTTGTAAGGGGCATGCTTTACGTGTTTATTGGGCAGATATTGGAGTCCAACGCATCGCTGAATCGCTTAGAAGAACCATGAGCCGATTGCTCTCAGCTATGCAGGAAGACGTTGACATGGGTCATTGGAACTCTGATGCCTTCGACGCTGCCCGAGAGGAGATGACTGACCAGAGCCGCGACATGCAGATGACGATCTATATGACCTGGTCTCGAAGGCGAGAATACTAGTAGGGTCGCTGTCTGTCTGACATGAAAGAAGCGACGATTTACATAAAGTGGATATTCGGAATGCAGGCACTGTCTGGACCAAGCATCCAGATGTGACGAAATTCCTTGAAGACTTCCACGAGGTGGTCCCGGCAGGGTGAAATACGGTCGTCAGCTACTAGCATCGTCTTACAAGGTCGTCACGGCAGATCAACAACACGGTATATAACTTATTTTTTGACCTCATCTTCATCTTAAGGCATTGCAATATGCGTCGACGACTATAGTCAACTTGGATATTTCGCCTTGGATGGTTACTTCATCTGTTGATCTTGACATCTTGAGCACATGGCCGTGCGGGCTGATACTTGCAGCAGCATCATCGACTTCAAGTGTGCACAATCTCAGTAGCTTCATGCACGACCTTCGCAGTGTATCAAACATACTTTTCTAAATATATGCCATTAATTCTCCATGGATCGAGGTTACCTGGGACTTGAACGTTGAATTAAACTATATAGATATATAGATATATAAACCCGGGTTTGCAGTCACTGTAATTCAAATTGCATCCACGTAACTCGGTGTGTATTAATCACCCCTCTACATCGTGTATTAAGTATGCATCGAAACCTCGGACATGAAATCTGTTAATTATACAATCGGACTGGTAAGTGCCGACGCTGCTCTCCTTGAAACTATGGATAGATGCCATGAATACTCAATCAGCGTTTCAACACCAACACCCAATGTCGTTGTGAACTCAACTGCACGCTAGTAGTTCCAAAGGGAATGTGGCATATGCCGAGTGCGCATTTTACACCGGTATTTGCAATGCATGTGAAGTGCGTATGTAGCAGGTACTCATGATTCCTGAAAGATTCGAGTCCCGCTGACAGTGACAGTGGTTCAGGCCTCAGGCCTTGATAATATGGCCAGCTCACCTCGAAGCACGTTATGTTCATGTCACATCTGAAGAAATTGAGAAGCTCATTCAGCAATCACATTGTCTATATGTCAGTTTTTCTAAGACCACTTCCCGCAGCTCAACGACTCGCATGAAACTCTTACCTTGAAGGAAGACTTTTTTGGCCCGCACCCATGCGTAGTCGTGTAACGCCGGAGACGTGACCATACGCGGTGGTGGAATGCCACGTGAAGCCGTGAACGTGACATGTCGCTCTGTCACGCTCTCTTGCCTCGCATTCTGCAATATTTCAGGCTTTTAGATACAGGGTTGGAATTCAGGTTACTGCACGACTGACGCGTCCACCGAAGGCTTCGAGCCAAGATTTGTAGTCCCCGACACTTTGTGGTTAGCATGGCAAGTACCGGACGAGGAGGACAGGCGAGGGAGCACGCGGTGTCAAGGCTTCCCCAGAGGAAGAGGGAGCATCATCCAGCTGAGTCCGCCACGTCACATAAACCCCCTTCACACAGCACCGAGGTATCTGCTGCCGCTGCGCCCATCTCTGCCACCAACCCCACCGGCACACTTGACCATCTGCAAACCAACCCCCCATTCCACCTGTTCCTCCATACAGGCCCAAAGCTCACACCTGAAGATCTCTCAACCCTCTCCCGAATCCTCGAGCCCTCCAACCACGCTGGTGCAGCGCTCACGTTTCTGGTGCGACATGTACTGGGGAGGGATAGGGTGGCAAGGGTTAGAGCGGTGCTGGCAGGGTGAGTGAGTTTATATTGTGTACAATCTTTGTCTTGTAGTTGTGTGTGTTCGTTCGGACTTGCATACTCAGTCGGGGATCTTCCTTACGCCTTCTTTCTGCGTCGTAGTCGCCACAAAACCTTAATACAGCTAACTACAAATATGACATTAGCCTACAACGCTCCCAGAACCCCTCCTCAGCAGCGCTCTTCAGCCCCTCAACATTCCAGACCTACACCATGGCCCAAAAAAAACTCACCCGCACGCGTGCGCTCGTCGCAGCACGCAATAAGGAACTGGAGGGGCTGATTCAAGAGGGGGATGCTTCGAATGGTGCGTTTGTTCTTCCTATTGTGCGATTGCTCGACTCACGCCCGGTTATTCTTGCGATTGTGTTACTCTCTGCTGGAACGCTAACCCTGCTTCTCTCGCCATTCCGATCTCTCTCGTACTGCACCGATTTATGTTTATATCACATCACCTGTTACTTCTCCAGAAAATCTTGCTTCCTCCAAACGCACATTTGCAACCATCCTCGCTCGGGAGTATGTACTCCGGACGTTACGCGAGAAGGAAGAAGTGAGGGCTGCGCGTATTAAAGCACTGGGGGATTTGGTGGATAAGTGTGGTCGGTGAGTTGTTGCATTTTCTTTCTTTCTTCTGTTTCTCTATGATCTGAGGGGTGTAATAATAACTGAGTGATATCCACGGCACACACGAGAACCCGGCCAACCCCACAGTAATACTCGACACAGCGCTAGAGGCGATTCGAACGAGACTTCCGTACGAAATTGCCGGCTCCCATCCCAGACCAAATGCAACCGCGCCTATATCAAGCGACGTAAGCTCCCTCCGCGTATACGCGTATAATATTGGCTTAGCCGTTGCGTTTGCACTCACTGTAACGCTGGCGCTGGCTTCGAATATGCATTCAACTCTTGCATAACTACAATGGGATAATTGGATATTTTACTTTACGAAATATGTGCACTGCTCTGCTCGTAGCTCATACGGGCGGCGACGTCGCCCCCTGCGCTGCATTTACTGAGCGGGAGGGTGGAAGAAGCGCGGAAGGAGGGCTTGTGAGTGCTGCGCTTTTTATTTTGGTTTGAATTTCTGTTTGCGTTGCTTTCGTGTAATATCCATTCTACGTATTTGTTCCTCCTTCGCCTATTTCTTCAGGCTATTAACTCATTAACCACGCTCCCTTTTCTATCCCTTCGTGGACCTTTTCTCAACCACGCCACCACACACTTGTGCCATCATTGAACACGAAATAATGCCACCCGACTCACATCACACTCACAGGACCCTACTCAACGCAAGGCAGAATGGTCACCAGGCAGCCGTGGGGATGGAGGGTGAGGAGCTTGTGGATGATGTTCTTTGTGTGAGTTTCTTTTAGCTAAGTTATCCTTCTTGTGCCCGGGTGTTGTCGCTCGCCCGCCTTCTTTCCCTTTTTCTTTTCCATTTTCTTCGCACCATTTCCCCGAGCTGTCCATACGCCCGCACCGTTGTCGCCTGCCTTGCACTAAACACCGTTCACCTGCACATCCCATACTCAGTTTCAACGTTTACTTGAAGACCCAGCTGACATATACCTAACGCGAGAAATAGTTCATCCGAGAACGGTATAACGTCCTCAAAAGGCTGGGACGGATGCGAGGTGTACCATCAGGGTCTACGAATACTTCAAGCCCAATAGAATCAGCGGCAACAGGACCAGAGAAGTCAGGGTCGACGATAGCTGACTCAGGAACAAAAGCAGATTCACGAAACATCGAAACGACCCTCACAGCCCTCGAGGCTGCCATTGAGGTCGCAATTGAGACCGGACAGGGACGCGGCATACCAGGTGACAAACGGGTCGCCAATGCTGAGACGCAGGTCAGTGAGATTAGGTGGGTTGTGGTGTCTTCTATGTTGTTTATTGGGCGGTACTGTGTGCTGTGTGGTTTCTTCTGTGCCTTGTGTTGACGTGCTTTACTCGCATGGGTGTGCCGGTGTGTGCATATGTCTTTCGTTGCATGATGGTGTTCGTCTTCTGCAATCTTGTCTGTTCAGGCTGATCATGTTACCTTGAGTATTTGGTGTTTCCGCAATCCTTCTTGCATGGTCATTCTATGATGATTATGACTGGTATTCATGCCTCATGTTCCTGCCAGAACCAAACTGCTCCAAGCTGCCCGAAGACGTGTACACACACGCGTAAAGCCACGTGTGGGTCTAGGTGATACGGGGAAGGACGAGACTGAGGAAGGTCCAGACTCAGATGATATCTGGGCGCGCCTCAAGAATGCCCCAGCTAAAACGGACTTGAACCGCCTCTATTTGCAGATGGTAAGTTCCCTTCCTGTTTTTCTCCCGTCGATCTCTGATGAGTGCATGACCACTGTTTGGTCCCGCGCCTCATTCGGTGGTGTATAATGTATTAGAATGAAGAAGAACAACGCACGACACGCCTTCTGGGGTTATATGCACTCTTGCGGGACCTTGCGGAGCATGCGTATGAGAGGGTGGGTCCAATCCTGGATCAGCCTTGGGTTTGGGGTTGTGTTGGGCTGATACAGTTTGCCGACTCCGTGGAATGTTACTAGGTCCGAAAGGGGAAAGACAAACTCGCAGAGATAAGCGCGGAATGCGTGGAGAAAGAGGCGCAACTCCTGGGATATGTAGATGCGCGAAGGAGGGGTGTGATTGAGGGGACCAAGTGAGTACCAGTGTAGGCGTGCGAGCAAGCGAGCGAGTATTGAGTAGTGGTTTGACTGGTTTCACTGTGTCCCCGCTAGCTCCGAGAATGCGCGCGGGGATGGTCACAAGGATGACGATATACATGGCGCTGTCGGTCTGCCGCATGGCACGGTATGCACCACACACCTCTAGCCCACCATAGCGTGAAGCTTACTGACTACTGGCTGCCTGATTTCCATCTCCACTGGCTGCCTGATTCACCTCTCCTCCCCTCCTATCCATCCCCGCATCTGCAATTGGTTCCTTCCGTGCTCGCTCTCATGCTCACGGCTGACACAGGCGCCCCTGCCTGCTCTCAAAGCCATTGTCCATATGGCACATCAGGGTAAATTTTGTATACGTAGTATGTGGTGCTGTCATCTAATATGGCACCTGGTGTGTAGCCAAAGAAATTGGGCAGAGAGTTGAGAAGTTAGGCAGTATTAATGATGGCGTAGGCGTGGAGAAAATGGGGGAGGTGGGGAGTGTGACCGAGATTATCGGTGAGTGATGGTGCTGGCTTAGTGCACTGACTGAAGACTGAACACAACACAACAACACGGTACTGAACGTTCAACCCAACCCCACTGCACCCGTCCAGAATCCCACAAAACCCGTCAGGACGCGATTGTATCCAACACGGTATCTCTCCTCGAGCGGAAGACGCACAAGTTGAAGCTGGGTAGCGTCGTGCAGAGGGATATAGATAGGTTGTTGCGAGAAGCGGGGTGCGCTAGCTCCGGATAGCAGGTCTGGTGTGTGCTGCGTGTTTGATGGTCCAGGGAATGCAGACAACACCCGTTCTGTATGGGTCTGGATAAAGCGTGGTAGAGTAGGGGAATACAGGTAACTGAGCAACTGTGGAATCTATATACATCACATATAGGTATAGGAGTGATACGATTAAATTGAATCGCTGGCTTACAAAGTAGCTCACGCTGCCTACGGCTGGAAATTATTGCATGTTTCTCCTTCGATATCGAAAAGGCAGTATCTGTCTATGAGGAATATGCCAAGTTGCGCGCCAGGACATCTAGTTCTCATGGGAATGATAACCGAACACACTGGAAGCATATAAAAGTTTTCTTGTCTGAAAAACCATTGAAAAAACTCTAAAGATTCTCCAAATATTTTTAGTGTTTTTTATGTAAAAAAATTATTATATGGTGTCCATGATAGACTATACTGTATTACGATCTAAAATGAGAGACGAAGAGAATTCGATGGCTGTCAAGAAACATCTCAAATGCCTTATGTAAAGATTTTGTAAGCACAAACTTACTACCCCTGTGTGTATCATGGGTAGCGAATGGCTATCAATCGTGGCTCCTTACTTCGAGACATCGGTCGGTCCCCGTGAAGCGACTGAAAAGGATTGCCTCAAAACTGCCGTCATAGGCTCGCTCCAACATTGCACACCCGCACGTTCTGCTCTCTGCTCTGATTGCTGGCAACCTTAAAACTCTGCACCAGCCTGTTTCACTTGGTGCAGCACTGGGCTTCTGGGTCTCCCACGCCGTTAAAGCACCCATCGAACGCTTCGTCTGAGACTGTCCTGGCCTCTCATGTAGTGCTCGCCTGGAAGTAATTTTAATGCGCGGATTCAAGTCCTAGGTGTGTTCTGGCCGACGCCATTTTGTAACGCGCCCACTTATGTATCCGATACTGCATCATGGTGGATGGTCTGGGAGCGTATCAGAACACGATCCATAATCGATATGGAAAATATTTGTCGTCGAAATTGAGCGCAAGTATATTAACATCCCTTTAAAAACCAGAGTCCATTTACGTTGACATGATATTGGAACGACAAAGGCATCCTAAGCTCTGCGTGCTGTATTAGGAACCGACCCAGACAACTTTCATCTATTGCCCTGTCTCGATAACAAATCCATCGGCCAAGCAATCAAATATGATACTAAGCCAAGAGCCCGAACCGTATTCGATCCGGTCAAGTGGAAAGTTTGATTTTCTCGAACGGTCAAAGTCAACAATCCGCCATTGGTGCTTGTGGCCGTGATAAGGGCAGACAATACTCTCTTGTGTCGCGGGTGCCGCCACAATATTTCTCCATGCGACGTCCATATGTTCGACACCGAATCGACCCATGTCGCTGTATATTTCATGGACATCCGGCCTATAAAAATAAGGTTCTTTCAGAGACCGCGTGATACTTACAATGTATCAGACGAACTGGATCGTATCCATTGAGACACCTATAGGGAGATGGTCCCCAAGTCGTTCTAGCACTAAAACTGAAAGAATGGTCTTCTCGCTGCCATTTTGCACTGGAGACTGGACGGTACGAGTTGACTTGGGGATTGAGACCGGCTTATCTTCAGGTGGATCCCTTAGCCGTAGTCTCTCATTAACTTCGTCCCAGCCAATTATTCTAGTCCCTAGCTCACCAGGAGAGCATTCGGCGATTGGTTCGGGGTCCCATCTATTGCTCCAGCTATCGTTAGAATCGTTGTCACCCTGAATTTGATTGACCTCGTCCAGGTCGTCTTCCTCGTCGTAATTCGCGTCAGACTCTGCCCAGCCCAAAACCTCGCTATTCGCATCGATTTCCGCGGTGAAAAAGCCATAACAGCGCGCGATGGCTACTCCCTGAATATGCTCCAGTTCTTCGTAAAACCAGGCCTCACGAGCCAAGTCCTCGGAGCGACGTCGACCAGCAACTTTTATTACAAGGGGTGGAAGAGCGTACTGATCAGCGCCATCTATTGTCAAGGGGTAAACCGACCCCACTCTGCCATACCCGAGTCGGTCCGAGTCTAAGGAAACGCGGAGATAGAGATTGCCTGGAGGCGGAAGTTTGGAGGGTGGACGAACAGGTGGCAGAGCGCCCACTACACCAAGCTCTTCTTCTGGGACTATAAGTGTTTCTGCAGGCTTTGAAATGCCTTTAGATAAGGTCGATGGGACATGGACACCGTTAACTTTGATGAGGCCGCCGATGACAAGAGACGAGAAAGAATTCGATGGCTGTGAAACGGGTTTAGGGCACTTACTCGTCTCCCAAATCAAGAAGTGCTTACGACGAACAGTCCTGCCTGCATACGTGCAGAGATTATCGGCGCTGGAAGTCGAGCCTGCGATTTCTCCGGGGTCCTGGCGGTGCGCGAGGTCTGTGTGAATGTTCGAACATGACTTCTCGGAGCACATATATACTATACTTAAGTACTTAAAGCATGGAAGCTTCGCAGGACCCCTCTATTCCCGCCGACTGTCATGGCTCAGCCCTGGCCTGCTGCACAAGGTCTGAATCAACAAAGGCGATTATACATGCCCGAGGTCATTGTTGCTGGGCCTAATGCACTCAATTGGCGGGATGCTCCGCTCCCACATCAGGAATGGCACGCGTTTCCATTCCCACAACCGTTGGGGAATCCGCCACTGTCCCGCTCCTTGAAGTGCAAAAAGCTGGAAGCTGCACTGATCAAAACAGAACATGGGGTCACCCAAACTGCTGGCCAAATTATGGACATGCCACGTGAAGATCGACTTCGGTGCGTTCGACGAAGCGACACTTTGTTTCATAATCTGGTGGCATATGGTTCGCCGGATGGCCCGGGTGTGCCAACAGTTGTGCCCCCAGGTCACGCTGCAACAAATGTGCCAAGGATTCATACTGGCCGGTGTGTAGGTGTTACAGTTGGGCTCCCTAGTCGGCAGCAGCAAGCCAATGTCCTCGATAAACTATTCCCATGGTTTGTTATGCATGAGCGGAGAAGTCCTGCAGCCATGACATCAGAACCTGCAGTTCAGGACGAGGTTCATGTCCAGATCATTGAACTGCTCAACTTGGTTTTAGAGGTATGCATGCCATGTTTCACGAGCAGAATAGTGTGGACTGAGGCTCATTTTCAGTCACGCTATGAATCCAATGTTGGTCAAGCTCCACAGACCTTATTTTACCCACAATGGGGCCGAAGTTGCCCAAAGGCTCATCGCACCCCAGGTGTAAAGACCAATGCCGGGTTTCCAGATTTCTTGCTTTACATGGGTTCACAACCGAAGTGACACACAGCTATCATCGAGGTTAAGATGTGGTGGGGATACCCAAATAATGTCTTTACAAATATTTTCAGTTCTACAGTGGCTGTCCGGGGCTCAGGAGCATTCACATGGACACAGGAAGGATCAACTGCTAAGTTGCTGAGACAGGTATGTAATTGATGTAGTAGAGCATAGGATGAACTGACTCCTGAGTAGTTATGGGGTCAACTGTACTTTTTTGAAACCACTTGGGGAGCAACGGTCGGGTGATCATGATTTTCGTCAAAACCGGCAGGAACGAGTTGACGTTGTCCGAGATTCATGACCTTCATGATAATCCACTTGTGCATAAAGCACTTATAGGCATGTGTTTCGCTAGCCTTGATCAAAGAGGGGGTTCCCAGTACATTAAGGACTCTCTTTGTCCGCCTCAGAATAGAGAGTCGTTATGGTAGCCAATCTGTATGTTACAAGTCCTGGTCGACAACGGTTTGCTAGATAGACACATATGACATTGCTGCGATCTGAATTTCACAACATGTGGAAAGACTCTAAGCCAGGAGATGCCTGGATCTACAAGCAAACAGAAACGCAGCGCATCTCTTATCAAGCCTAATGAAGAGCCCAAATTTTATAAAGCGACGTGGCTCAATCAGCATCATTGAACTAAAACAAAGGCACCAACCGTACCTGTTATTTTCATCGACGTACACCGCAGCTCATAGCATCTCGACGCACAACCAGATGTGACACAAGACCTCACAAGCGCTGTCCCCAGGAGGCACCGTTGCGAGCGGATATCTTCTCCCAGCAGCTACTAGCAGAGAAGAGGGTAAAGCGCAGGAAAAGGAAAGAGAATAGGAGGTGCCGCGGTAGGTGGAGGCTCCGTGGAGTGTGGGCAACGCGCCTGTGGAGTATTTTGCCAAGCGCCCACAAAAGCATGCAAGCGGGGCTCAAATGCGATTTTTCTTTACCACTCTGGCCTTTTGGTACGTGCGGAATAACCTAGACTGCACAGCAACTAACCATACAGGCTTAGATCAAGTGTAGTATCTGTTCTTTTTAGTTTAACCACTAAAATGACCGCACAGCGGTCATCGCTGGTTAGCCAATTTTTGCCGCCCTCGTCCTTCGACCTCTGCTTGCACGTTGGGGGGCACGATGACCTTACCGGCTTGTGTCGTCAGGGGATCTTCTGTTCGCTTACTCTTACAGCTTTGTCATTGTCGCCCTTATTGAAGGGACCAGGAGCATGACTGTAACGGGCTGTGAATAGAACTTCCTTGTGTCCCTGAATGTGATCCAGGGTTTTTCACTTCTTACAGCTTGTCAGTGATCTGTCTTATGTTCTGTCGGCATTAGGTCCACTGACGGCGGAGGCACAATGTTTAACTTGATGAACTTCAATATATATGGCATTTCGCTTGAAACTGCAGGTCTGGGCATTGAGAGCAGCCTGCGGGGAATGCGCTGTTCCCTGTCGGCTCACGGAAATCACTTTGCGTATGCTTGTCTGCGTTGGCACAACCCTTCGGTCTTGAAATGTTGTGGTTATTCCCGTGTGCATAGTGGGCCTTGGCATTCCAAAAAATTGGAAGTATGTACGGGACAGTCTGCGGAGAGTGGTTGTGGGGTATTACTGACTATTAACAGTTTCCTGAATGTCAGATGGGAGCTTCTTCTATCGGCATTCGACTGCTAATGTTCTGTCACCTCCTTGTGCCTTGTTACTTTGTGGTCTCAGTACTCGTGGAGCAGCTGTGCGCTATTGTCGCCGACGAGCAGCTCGACCTTGTCGCCGCTGAGGCGGTCTATTTTGACACTGACTTATCAGAGTATCAGTAAGTAGGACACCTCTCCGGGATCGCGCGAGCATTGACTCTATCGGATTCGTCAGAACCCACGGTTCGATCCTTATCATTCTATGCACCTTCCATGTCGTGTGTTCGCAGTGGGCGCCCCTCTGCGGTCGCTACCAAACCATCGCGTACGAACTGTGACCTCTTATGTTTTTCTCTTCTTTCACTGATGGACATGACATCGTACTTATAATCTTCGCAGCGACTGGCTGTGACCCGCCCTATGGATGCTTCCTGTAGACGTATGGGCCATGGCCAATGAGTGGTACGTCATCTGTTCACCCCAGTGATAGCTTACTCAGCTAGCGTCCGGATTTTTGTTGTTGTTGTTGTTGCCGCTGTGTGTTCAGTCTCGGAGTCACCCGCGCGGGCGCCGAGCAGGTGTGTCGTCTCCCCCATCCCCTGTCATCACGGACGCTGACCCCGCGGACCGTGCCGCCGCCCAGCTCATCCAACACGCCGACGTCGTGTTCTTCTCGTAAGCCACCGCGTCCCCCTGCGCCTGTGCCTGTGCATGTGCATCACCGTGTACTTTGTACTGACCGCCGCGCAGGAAGCCCTACGCCCACACCATTGCCCCCGCTGCCTCCCCGCGCGCCTTCCTCAGCTCCATGTCCGCCCACGCCGCGCTGCACGCCCTCCTCGTCGCCGACTGGGGCACCCAGGGCGCCGCGCTCCTCAGCGTCCCCACGCGCAAGTACCTCTGGGTCGAGCCGTCCGGCCCCGCGTGGGACGCCGCCGTGGGCGCGGGCGCGCTCGCGAGCATGCGGACGGGCAGCGGCTTCTGGGAGGATGGCCGCCCGCGGAGCGGCGTCACTCTCACGGGGAGCGACACGTTGCAATGGACCGCGGGCGCCGTGCCCACGCAGGAGGTCCCAGCGATGCCTATGCCTACGCGACAGCGGCACAGACGAACGACGCCACGACGTGGGCCCGCAAGATCACGGTGACGAGGGACAACAGGAACGAGATGGGAATAAGGGAGCACGAGGGAAGAGTGAACGGGACAAGGGAGAGCGTGACGAGGCAGAGAGGGGAGATGGCAAGGACACAGGACGAAGCTACACAGACGGTCCAGAGCATGACCCAGTCCCACACGGCATCCCCACACAACCCCACGACGAATACTCGCGAGCGCACGAACGACACGGCGACGGGGACACGCGAGGACGCATCACAGAGACGCAATGCAGGGCAGGGAACACCCAAGAACACGCTGACGTGCGGGACAGCGGCACAGACGAACGACGTCGCAGCACAGACCCACGAGATGATGGGGACAAAGGAGACAGGGACCAGGCAGAGGGATAGGGACAGAAAAGGGACAGAAGCGGCCAGAAAGACCAACAAGGACACGACAGGGACGCGCGAGATCACGGAGCCAACCAGAGTGCCATCCACACAGCACCCCTAGATGACCCCGCAAAGCACACCCTTATCGCCATGACCGCCACGACGACTCGCGAGCCCACAGCACCGACGAAAAAAGCCGTGAAGCAGGCCCAGGAGATGAGTAACAAGGGGCCGAGGGAAAGGGAGACGAGGGGGATGGGAATGAGTGACAGAGAGATGGTGAGGAGGGGGACAGCGGCGGCACAGGCGTCGAGGACTCAAGACGCAGCCACGCGGACACCTGATGACATGAAAGGGCCCACAGCAACACCACACGACCCCATGACAAATACTCACGAGCGCACGAACGGCGCGGGTGCGGAGGGGGAGCCCCAGTGCGCACCGTCGGACGGCGACGTGGACTCGCAGCGCACCTCGCTCGAGACGGAGCTCTTGGCTTGTAGTGTCGTGTGTGTGGATGGCCCTTCCTATACGATGTTCTACTCTCAGGCGAAATTGACGTACGCAGCTCCTATCTATTTGCACCATCACTCACCTGCGTCGTTGTATATCAAGGAAATGGCCCACAGTACCCTGCGCAGTGCGTCCACCCCTGATTCCTCTCCTGCTCAGTGTTGAGTTCGACACCGCCTCTCTTGTCTGCCCTTGCTGTCTTCCCCTCGTCCAGAGGCCACAAATTCGTCCGTGGCTACCTTGACTAGGGACCCACCTTCGCGCTTAATGCTGTCTCCAAGACCTTCGGGTGATGGATGCAATGCCACTCGTACTCGCAGGGGTTTCCCACATATTCCCTTGAATAGACGCCGGAATTCCTGTGGGTCGATTTGTTACCAGTCCTGTCAGGCGCTGCACCAGCTCATACTTCAGTTCATTGTGGCTGCATATCTCAGTGTTTCCATCCTGTTTCCATCCGGTACCCATTCATATCCGCTCGCTAGGCAATAATAAATGTCCCTAAAAATTAGTTTTGAATGTACTGTTTATTAGTGCTAAACAAGCTGGAATTCAGTTCTTTTTGAGCTAAAAAAACAGTACAAAGTGGGACATTTTCACTACTAGAAATCAGTTCATGGTCGAAGGGGCCGGGAACGCTTCGGGAGCTAAAAATCAGTGCTCAAGTACTGATTTTTAGCTGGTTTTGTACTGAAAATCAAGTTCCGTTTCATCTGATTTTTAGGTGCCGGCGCTTTCTGCAGTGTTCTGTCCCTTTAATAAGGGGCACAATGACAAGGCTGTAAGAGTAAGCGAACAGAAGATCCCCTGACGACACAAGCCAGTACTGCAATGGCAAGGTCATCGTGCTCCCCGACGTGCAAGCAGAGGTCGAAGGACGAGGGCGGCAAAAATTGGCTAACCAATGATGACCGCGGTGCGGTCATTTTAGTGGTTAAACTAAAAAGAACAGATACTACACTTGATCTAAGCCTGTACGGTCTGTTAGTTACTGGGCTCTCGTAAGTTAATGGGGCACGTACCAAACGGCCAGAGTGGTAAAGAAGTTCAGTTTTGCGGGCCAGGGGGGCTTTATACCTCCGTGGGCGCTTGCACCATTGTGCACGGGCCAGGTCCCTAAGGTGCCGCGTTTGTGAAGGTACGTCATACTTTAACTGGTCGCGCACCTCCTCTTTGTTTCCTTCTCCTTAACCATACCAGCTTCTTCTCTGCTACTGACCAGTGGGGGAATATATCTGCTCGTAATGGTGTCTCCAGGGGACTGCGCTTGTGAGATCCCTGGCTGACGTCTACGCTTGTGGTCGGCGACGAGATGTTCATGAGCTGTGGTGTGCGTCTGTGAAAATAACAGGTACTCTGGTGCCGGTGGATTAGCTAATAATGTGATTGACGGCGTTGCTCTCGAAAGTACGCTCTTTACTATTACTATAAGCTTGATATTGTTATTGGATTCTAGAGGGGTATTTCCTAGGGGCATACATTATCATCAATGGATTATCCACCTAGGGGCACATAGCATCATCATTGACATCATTGGTGATGTATACACTCCTAATCCAATGTTCCATAGGGTTTTACCCCTGTTCACCACTGTATAAGTAGCTAGGACTTTAGCTACAACAAATCATTGGTTTCAGCCCATTCACTCACACTGTTGAGTCCAGTTGAGTGAGTTAACAGTGTCCTCACTATCAGTCTCAAGTTCTTTTCCCTACATCTCCTGCACTCGAGTTAATGTGCAGACTCCTCCCGGTCCTTCCCATCATGGCAGGCAACGAAATAACGAAATAACAGATTAAGAGTCTCATGGTCTCACCATGAGCTCTCTCTCTATACGACACACGGATTTACAAACCGTACGACGGTCTTCAACCACTTATGATGCACACTGCGTGTGCAACGACCAACAACAACACTGATTCAACCTTTCCACATCTATCCTTCATCGCTAGGGACTATCAAGAGGTCCTTATACCTTCTGGATGGCGCATAGACCTCAACCGCCACTCCATCGTCATTTATGACCGCACCCGCGCTCTATTTCGCTCCAGGACAGCATGGACGACGACACACACTTCAAGGAGTGTGCATACATCTCTGGGACGCACAAAGAGGTTCCCAGACCCTTTCTTTCGACGCATAAGCCGCGCCGGCCGCGCAGCTTTCACTGCATTATGATTGTGACTTGCACCGGGCATGCCACCCCTGTTTCCATGATTCCCATGTCAATTTTCATGTGAAACGACACCAGTAACATCACCCCATGCAGGGCTCACCATTTACTCATTCAACACCCTTATTCCCTTCGATTTCTCTTTTCACCGGCACCCTGGAATTTTCTAAGGCATTCACTATTCACTTACCTACCCAAGGATGTTTCTCTAGGCCCTGACGGCTTTACCGTTCATTCCAGGCACCCATAAGCTTCAGGACCGCCACAGGGTCTTGCATTATGGAGAGCCCTATCCAGGGCACCGTTTCCTGTGTATCCTGACTCCAAGTACATTTCCATGAGCACCCCCCTGACCCATTCATAAAATCACTGTCAATATGCAAGCTCTCTGTATCCTAGTGAGTCTAGGGATACATCAAGCTTGAGGGGGAGTGTTATTGGATTCTAGAGGGGTATTTCCTAGGGGCATACATTATCATCAATGGATTATCCACCTAGGGGCACATAGCATCATCATTGACATCATTGGTGATGTATACACTCCTAATCCAATGTTCCATAGGGTTTTACCCCTGTTCACCACTGTATAAGTAGCTAGGACTTTAGCTACAACAAATCATTGGTTTCAGCCCATTCACTCACACTGTTGAGTCCAGTTGAGTGAGTTAACAGTGTCCTCACTATCAGTCTCAAGTTCTTTTCCCTACATCTCCTGCACTCGAGTTAATGTGCAGACTCCTCCCGGTCCTTCCCATCATGGCAGGCAACGAAATAACGAAATAACAGATATGATGGTTGTTGCTGTTTCTGCTTCCCTTGAGGACTTCTCGTTGCGGCTGCACCTGTGCCCTCGGTCGTGCATCGATCAGCCATTGAATTGGCCCTGTACACGACTGCAGCTGCACTTCGTGGGTGGCGTTGTTTTGTGCCACTGGCCTCACTGCGATTGCCACGTGTTCCAGCAGATGTTATGCTTCCAGCAGGTTTGTGGTCACGGTATGCTTCCAACTATGATTATCGTTGCCATAAATACGGTGCCGCTGCAGTGCTCATCCTAAGCGGCTGGTTCCGATGTGCAGCGGCAGCTATAGCACCAAGTACTGGAGCCAGCCCATGTCCAAATTTCACCGTTCGTACTTCTTCTCTCCTTCATCCATGACCCACTGCAACACGGAAATTTGTCCTTACCACATATCCCCTTTCCCATTGCTGCTCTCTCTTTCACCCCCTTTTGGGTCCTTGCCGCGCTCACCCATAAAGCACGTTAAGGACTTAACAGTGGCTGGCTTTCCACGGTTGTATTTAACGCCACTCAGAGTGGAGTCTGTTGTGATACATGCAATTATTCTATTTAATGTCATCTATATATATAAAGAAACTAATAAAAGAAACAAGAGAATAATTGACTAAAAGAATAGGAACGACACTCATGACAAACATCGACACACACAGATGACAGACACACGACATCATGACCAAGCAGCGATCTTATCTGTGGATCAGATAAGATACAGGAACAAGAGCATCGACCATGTGCGGCCATTCAGAGACAGCACGCCTATCGACTGATGGCATCGGCCATGACGTCGACAGGTGCCAGGCCACAGGCACCAATGAGGTGTGGGCACCAAATGCCGCAGAGGATCACAGACTGTGCAGGAACATCGGACGTCGCAGAATGACTATAGAATGTCATTCCAAGTACGTGTGCTCAATCAGAAGAGAGGGTAGTGCCGACTCGGTGATTGGTCATTCGGATTCACAACGCTCCCCCACGATTGAACCATTGTTGAGTCCCCATAGTAGAGGCACAGAGACAGGGGCCCCATCACCAAGACTAGCATTTATGCTACACAGGAGAGATTTGATTTCTATTTTCTATTGAGCTCCATGACACAACCAGCTGACTACTATCTTGACACCATGTAGACAGGGGCTTTGTATAGTAGGTACAAGACTTTATTCCAAAGCTTAACACCCCTGATACTATCCCCATCACTCCCATGTCTTTATGACTATAAGTAGTCAACCCTCTAGTTATACGTAGTTTTTCGACCCATTAACTCACTATCTCGAACACTGGTAGTTATCACTAGTATAGTATAAGTAGCTACCATGGATGTATGAATCAATCATCCAGAATCAACTGTTTCACCCCTGAAGCTACTGCAGTCTTGTTTGATAGCTACAGAAATTAAATCTCGATAGTTTTCTCCAATTATTCGTTAAGAGTCTACTATCATTGTTTACTCTAAACTATCTCAAAAGCGAAGCCTTTTGAGACAGCTATCCTCTAGATCGAGACCATTCTTTCATCGATATGGTCACGTGACCTTCATCCATCAGTCCCAGACGCGCCTCAGGAGGCTTAGTCAGCACACAGGAAAAGGGAAGACATAGAGGACCCAGCCACTAAGCAATAGGAATCCTTTGTCAAAAGCATTGATCTAATATTTTAATCATAAAAGAGTCAATATGTCAAACCTGCTATACCATCTCCACCCATTCAACAATGTCTCAAAGTGTCTTGAAACCCCCCAGTACACACCAGTCTGGTACCCTGATGGTGTCAAACTCTCCACAACAAGCTAGGCTCCTCCCAACTTAGAGATAATACACTTGTTGTGGTGGGGCCGTGGTAGCTTCTGTCAAGATTGGTTTTTAGGCGTTAATATTGTGTATTAGTGAACACAGCGAATTCCCGAATAACTTGTGCGAATAAGTATGCCATTTGGTGAATAGGTGAACCAACAAATGTTCACAAGATAAGAGGGCTGCCCAAACGGAGCTCGCCCTATCTACAGTCATAGCGAAATAGCCCATGGCACTTGACGATGTAACGTGCAAGGTGTCACGGAAGGGTTGTCTAAGTAGCGACAATCCCTTCGCCGACAGCATAGAAAATAGTTCGAAGGCTAAGGCAACAAAGATGAAGTATGAGAACTCACCAGTGATGCCTAACTCTTCTTCTGGTCGAAGATAGAAATCTACAGGAGAAGGCTCAAGACAATGATCACAGTGAGGTCAAGTTTTCACAAGATGGACGTATGATAATTGAACTGGGGAATATACATGCGAATGTAAACTACTTCTATTGAATGCTCGTACGGTATCAGCGAATAGGAAAGAGGCCATCATGAGTCAGGGTTGGATAGGGGTGCGCAGTCATGATTACAGATAGATGGATTAAACATACAATAAAATGAAAGAAGGGTGCAAAGATGAAACAATGGAGAGGAAAGGGGGAAAAGGCACCTATGTACGGAAATATGCCTTGGGACCCACATATACACCACCCTGCACGGACTCTTTGTCTGCTGGGTTGATCCCACATGACCTACGGGTAGGACGTCCCACGAATGCATCCCGACCATATGAACACCTAAAGGGGGTTGGATCGAGAAGATGATGGGGCTAGTGATGAACCATCACCCCAGGTAAATGGTATCGGTCGTATTTGATGGTGTGCCTGCTGGCGAAATGTGCGAGCAGCGAATAGTGGTTTGGAGAATGGGTCGAACATCGAATGGAGCGAACGTAGAGGAAGAGTGGTCGAAGGGTGGGGTGAACTCTGGTGAAGATGCTAGGGAGTGATGAGGGGGAACGTAGAGGCAGTGGGGTAAGGGAAATAGACAGGTCATGACAGCTTCGTGGTAAGCCTGCCCTGGGGGTTGAGTGTATAAGCTAAGGCTGAGCATTCAATCCTGGCCCCTCCAGAGATAACACCCTAGACACTCTGAAAAATTTCCACCACACCGATTGCCGATAACATCTGATTGCCTGCCCCAAATATGAATGGTGGTATACTCAACTATCCCTTCCAATTCAGAACCGACCCTTTAGGAACATGATAACACCTACTCGAATTATCTAATCCATCCAACTGATGCATTTGAGTACCAGGTAACCCATACTATCATGATTTGTCACACCGACAGCTGGAGGCTGGGCTGAAACATCAGCAGTAGACTGCAGCTGCTGCCACTCGTTGCGGTGCGGGAAAGGTGTCAAGGTGGTGTCGCAGCTGAGGGTTACAAACTGAAGTACACATGGGTATTACATTCCCAAATAAAAGGTCAATTACTATGCAGTTTATGGGTTAGACTGTTTGGCTTTAAAGGGGTGCTAAGGGGAGTATTGGCGTTTCGGAGGCATGATCATCCTTATATTACCAAAAACACCAGCATCACTCACTCGCTCTCAACCGGCCCCAATCGATATCATCAACAATGGACCCTTGGCCCCTTGGATATTGATGCCCATGTTGTGCATGTCTGCTTTGCAGCCGAGCACTTACAAAGCCAGACCACACGCTACAGAACAAAAGAACCAAGCGGAGATAGACCATACCTTGTTTGTTAGGTATCATGCATGTAGTGTCCATCATAGGCCTAGCCTGCGGACAAAACAAATGATAATAACAAAAAAACACTTGTTGCGAATACAGATGATAGCATTGGCATATGTATTGTATCCTACAGTAATTATCACATCGTCAAGCCGTGCATTGATTTGGCCGTTGCCATTTCTGTCATCCCTTTCCCTTACTCTATCCTCTTTGTTTTACCCACCCGCCATCAGGGTGCCCAATATCACACCATCTCTACATCTCAGGGACATTGGAGAGGTGGTGAGTCATCTTTCCAGTTCGCTATTTCATTTCTGCGCTCCCTTTCCCTGCCCTCTTCCTCCCCTTCCTTCTTGCCCTCTCTACTGTCAATATCCCCATGCATGCAACTCATGCAATGTCTCCATTCCACCCTTCCTGTTTCTCCCACTTTCACTTTGCCTTCTCTTCCTTACCGCCATGTTTAAATTCCCACCAGGGTGCACAACATCGCGTCACCTCCGCTTCGATACCAAGACACGGATCACATTAGTCTCGTGGCCAGACCCTCAATGACGAGTGGCGAGAGAGAGAGAGACAGAGACAGAGTATCAAGTATAGTGCTGGAAGCTCCAGGCGCTTATGGTGCACTGTATCTATGAGTGTACTGAGTAAAATAATGTGTCTAAGTGTGTGATTCAGAGATAGGAGTGAAATTGTGTATCCGGAGATGCACCTGGCCCTGGATGGGGCTGGAGACGCGATTCTAAACCTGCTGCGCTCTTCTTTACATTTGGAGATGGTTGCATCTCAGGGTCTTTGCCTCTTGACAGAGGGAGCCTGTCACTGGTCCCCCAGTGACGGTCAAAACTCCTCGAATCTCCGGTGCATCTGTGGGTGCATATACATGATATGGTATGGTTCGGTAGGGGGAGGTTGGATTTTAGGCATTAATATTGTGTATTAGTGAACACAGCGAATGCCTGAACGGCTTGTGCAATGAAGTGTGTAGTTCAGCAAATAAGGCTAAGCCAATAAATGTTTTAGAAGGTAAGAGGGCTGCCCGAATGGAGCTCGCCCTATCTACAGTCGCAGTGAAATAGCCTGTGCTTGACGATGTAATGTACAAGGTCTCATGGAAAGGTCGTCTAGTAGTAACAATCCTTTCGCCGGTGAAGGTGCTCCTTCGGAGCCCTTCACCGACAGCACCGACAATGGTATGAAGACTAAAGTAGTGAAGGTGGATGTATGGAAACTCACCAGTGGTGTTCAAGTCCTCCCCTGGTCTAAGGTAGTAGTTTATAGAAGAGGGCTCAAGACGATAGTCACAGTGAGGTCAAGTTTTTGCACAAGATAGACGTATGATAATTGAACTACAGAATATACATGTGAATGTAAACTAATTATACCAAATGCTCATATGATATCAGCGAATAGAAAAGAGGCCATCATGAGTCAGGGTTGGATAGGGGTGCGCAGTCAGGATACAAATAGATGAAACACATATACAATGGAGGGAAGGAGGAGTGCAAACATGAAACAATGGGTGGGAGAGAGGACAAAGGTACCTATGTAAGAAAACATGCCTTGAGACCTGCATACATGTTACCCTGCATGGACTCTTGGTCTGCTGGGTTGATCCCACATGATATACGGGTAGGACGTCCGGCGAATGCATTCCAGCCATAAGAACACCCAAAGGGGGTTGAATTGGGAGGGTGGCAGGGCCAGTGATGAACCATCACGCTGAGTAGAGTATGTCAATCGTGTTCGATGGTGTGCCTACTTGTGAATGATGTGAGTAGCGAATGGTCATTTGGCGAATTTGGCAAAGAGCAAATGGAGCAAACATAGAGGTGGAGTGATGAAAGGGAAAATGGGGATAGTTGGATACAAGAAATCAATGAGTCATGACAGAGGTCAGGGGCAGGGTAAGAGTTAGAGCAATAGCAGAGGGACTGGGGTGTATACAACAAAATTGGCCGGGGAGGCACAAGAGGCCAATCTCTCATGGAACGTGTTCAGCAGTAAATGAGAGCCAAGGTTGGAGTGTTAGGGTTACTGCGAGAGCTGGGTCAGTATGAGTGTTGCTCAGCGGATTCATAAGAGGAGGGCTTAGGCTGGGTTGTCTTCGTGTGATGCAATATCAGTATACTGGTCAAATCTGGCAGTGTCCTGGATGTATTGAAGGGTGGCAGGGAGGATCTTTGGGTCTCCTAGTAAGTGTGACACAGAGTGGCTGGCCTTACTGGCTTTGTGCCTGAGCATTTGTAATGGTCCACAAATCTGTTGCAGTGTTTGAGGAAGTGCACAACTGTCTCGGGCTGCTGACACCGTTTACACAGTGCTGAGTCTGTCGCCTTTATTTTCTTGAGGAACAGGTTGAGGGATATGTGACCTGATCATACCTGGACTATGATACTTGAGGCACGGCGTGGCAGTGCACTGAGAATCCTGTAGACCTTGCGGTTGGGCATCATTGAGTCAATTTTGGACAGCCTTTGGAATTGAGGGGAGCGGGACCAGGCTTTCGGCCAGTGCCGCAGGGTGGCTTCTTGCAATGTGCCTTCAGTGCCGTGACCCTCACCAGCAGCCATTTCTGCAAGAGCTGTGGGAGGTCAGTAGCAGTAGCATCAGATGTGTCACCTTCTGAGGCCCTCTTCACCTGTGTATCGGTGAGCTCATTGCCTTCAACACCTGCATGGCCAGGGACCCACTCTATGTGGATGCGCAGCTGTCAGCACCTGCATACTAGTCTTTGGTTGGCTGCGTGGATCTTGTCCAGAATTTATTGGGCTGGTTGAGGATGATTATTTTGCAGCGCCTGCATAGCAGCCTGGTTGTCTAGAGTTATCAGCGCTGTTTTGGCTTTGGGGTGCCTCTCCAGTAGCGCTAGCACCAGTAGAATGCCAAATAGTTTGCCTTCAAATACTGTATGTTTTGTTTCCTTTCCAAGCTTGAAATGAAGTGCCTCGCCATTCTGAGGGATGATTGCTGCTGCACCAATGTTGCCCTTGAAGCCTGGTCCATCCAAGTAGATGTCCACATTGTCGATCCTCATCCTGACTTTGCTCGCCACTGCTGGCTTGCTGTTGGCTATGTTAGCTGTGAATTGAGGATGCCAACTGGGGTGGTATCTGGCAAGCCTGATTGTTTTGAATATGTGCAGCTGGATCTTGTACCTCTATACAAGGTTGTGGATTGGGGAGGGGTGTGCATGTGGATGTTGTTCAACCATCACCTCGCAGTTAATGCTGGAGTTCCCACACATGCACCCCTCTTCACTTGTATGACTGCCAATGGCAGCTGCTCCCCCCTTCAATGTGGCTGGTTCCTCAACCATCTGGATGCAACACAGCCTCAACTCCTTACAAGGCCACAGATGCAGAATCAGTGGCATGACACATCTGCTGCTTCTGGGCGTTGACTCCTGGGCCATTATATCGCAGGGGCCATGGAGCTCAAACTCCTTTCTGAAGGACTTGCAAAAATGTGAAGAAATACTTCCTTGATTCATGGGCTTCCACTTGCAAGACCACTCTTCTACCCTCACTACCATGTCCAATTTTAAAACTAGACTCATGCACAAATAATTACACTGTGCGATGTAGTTATGGGGAGTCAGTCTCCTGGAGCACCTGACACTTGCTGTATGTGAACCTTCCGCCAGAAGCGGAACACATCCACGCCACCGGAAATATTTCGCAACGCCTTGCTGAAGCCTCCAAGAACCATGATAGAGTGGAAGCGGAAATTCCGGAGTACCTGCGGGAGTTCGAGGACGTCTTTTCCAAGGAGTCGTTTGATGCCCTGCCTCCACGGAAGCTGTGGGACCATGCCATCGAGTTGGAGCCTGGGTCAAAGCCCACCAACTGCAAGGTCTACCCGCTGTCACCCAAGGAGCAGGTAGAGCTCGATGCATTCCTTGCGGAAAACCTCCGTACAGGGAGGATCCGCCCCTCCAAGTCACCCATGGCATCTCCGGTGTTCTTCATCAAAAAGAAGGACGGCTCACTCAGACTTGTGCAGGATTACCGGGCCTTGAATGCGATCACAATCAAGAACCGGTACCCCATTCCACTCATTTCCGAACTGATCACACAACTCCACGGGGCAAGGTACTTCACTAAGCTGGATGTCCGCTGGGGCTTCAATAATGTTCGGATCCGGGAGGGAGACGAGTGGAAGGCCACATTCCGCACCAACCGAGGACTCTTTGAGCCACAGGTCATGTTCTTCGGCCTTACCAACAGTCCCGCCACATTCCAGACGATGATGAATGACATTTTCCGTGACATGATAGCAGAAGGGGTTGTCTGTGTCTACCTCGATGACATCCTCATCTTCACAAAAACAATGTCCGAACATCGGGAAGTCATGCGGAGAGTACTGGAACGACTCCGGGAATACAACCTGTGTCTCAAGCCGGAAAATTGCGAATTTGAGCGGATGCGGATAGAGTATCTTGGGGTGATTGTGTCGGAAGGGAAGGTGGAAATGGACCCAGTCAATGTTTCCGGTGTGTCGGATTGGCCTGTGCCGCAGAACAGGAAAGAGGTCCAGTCCTTCATTGGGTTTGTCAATTTCTACCAACGATTCATCAAGGACTTCTCCTGCCATGCTCGTGCCCTCTTCAACCTCACCAAGAAGGAGGTTGGATGGCAGTGGGGAGAGCCGGAACAGGCCTCCTTTGACAAACTCAAAGAGCTGATCACTTCCGCCCCGGTCCTGATCTTTCCCGATGACTCTCGCCCTTATCGAGTCGAGGCGGACTCTTCCAACACAGCTACCCGAGCGGTCTTGTCACAACAGTCATCGGAAGATGATGGGGGATGGCGTCCGATTGCCTTCTTCTCTAAAAGCCTTAGTCCGGTCAAGCGGAACTATGAGATCCACGACAAGGAGATGCTGGCAATCATCCGAGCGCTGGAGGAGTGGCGACACTTCCTCGAGGGTGCTCTATGCCCGTTTGATATCTGGACAGACCACAAGAACCTCGAGTATTTCCACACATCTAAGAAGTTGAACCGACGACAAGCACGGTGGTCCCTACACCTGTCCCGGTTCGACTTCCTGCTCCGCCACCGCCCAGGCCGCACCATGGGCAAGCCCGATGCCCTATCCCGCCGTGCGGATCATGGAAGCGGAAGTGGAGACAACGCGGATGTGACACTGCTCCGCCCAAGTCTCTTTGCAATCCGTGCCCTAGAGGGAGTGACTGCAGTTGGGGCGGAAGTGGAAATGCTCTGGGACATCCGGAGGCAGTACCGGAATGGAGAGAAGGAGGAGTCGGTGGTGAAGGCAGTGGAGGAACTTCGGAAAGGGCACTCGCGGTCGGTACGGGCAGCAGAATGGTCGGAACGTGATGGGCTTCTCCACTTCAGAGGCAAGGTCTACGTTCCAGGTGGGGCGGACCTCCGCCGCCGCGTCGTGTCCCAGCACCATGACACATGGGTCGCTGGGCATGCTGGCAGGTGGAAGACGTTGGAGTTAGTGGCTCGGAATTACTGGTGGCCTCAGATATCCCGCTACATCGGACAGTACGTAAAGACGTGTGACCTTTGTCTCCAAACCAAAGCGCAACGACATCCGCCCGTCGGAGAACTTGTTCCGCTCCCGATTCCCGAATCCCGCTGGGACACCATCAGTGTCGACTTCATTGTTGAACTCCCAGAGTCTCATGTCTACGACGCGATCATGAACGTCGTGGATTCGGTGAGCAAGGTGTCCCATTTCATTCCAACGCACACGACGATCACAGCCCTTGGAGCAGCCTGCCTGTTCCTTGCACATGTCTGGAAGTTGCATGGGCTCCCGAAACAAGTTGTTTCCAACCGAGGTCCGCAGTTTGTCGTGGAACTGACTCGGGAGATCTACCGCCTGCTCGGCATAAGGCTGGCTACCACCACGGCGTACCATCCGCAGGGTGACGGACAGACGGAACGGGTCAATCAGGAGTTGGAGCAATATCTCCGCCTCTTTGTCAATGAGAGGCAGGATGACTGGGACGAGTTACTTCCACTGGCAGAATTCCAATACAACAACCATGTCCATTCCGCCACACAACAAACTCCCTTCATGCTTGACTCCGGACGACACCCGCGGATGGGCTTCGAGCCACGCCAGGCTGACTCCTGACTCGAGACGGTCAATGAGTTCCGGGACCGCATGGACTCCACCCTTTCGGAAGCCAAGTCGGCCCTTGCGAAGGCCAAGGATGACATGGCAAGGTACTACAACCAACGCTGGGTTCCTGCCCCAGAGTACCAAGTTGGAGACAAGGTGTACCTAGATGCAAGTGACATCCGCACCACACGCCCTTCGTAGAAGCTTGCCCACCGCTACCTTGGGCCCTTCACAGTGACGCAGAGGGTTGGACGGAATGCATACCGCCTCCGACTTCCGATGTCCATGTCCCGCCTCCACCCCGTCTTCAACGTGGTGAAGTTACTCCCTATGCTCGAGGACCTGATTCCAGGTCGGAAGGCTTGTCCGCCACCTCTGCCGGAAATTGTAGATGGGGAAGAGCACTATGTGGTGGAACGGATCCTGGACAGCCGGTTTGTGCGAGGACGACTCCAATTCCTCGTGAAATGGGAAGGGTATGGATATGAGGAGAATTCGTGGATCCCGGAGCAAGATGTTTCCGCTCCAGACAAACTCCGTGAGTTCTATAGGACACACCCCGGTGCCCCTCGCCGAATCTGCTCGCTGGAATTTCAATCCCTTGTGTCCCGTGCTTCGGGGACGCAGCACGCTAGAGGGGGGGTGATGTCAGGGGACACCCTGTTTTCCATTTCCAGTTCCGACTCCATTTCCGACTCCGCTTCCGGTTCCGATTCCATTTCCGACTCAGCTTCCGGTTCCGATTCCATCTCCACCTCCGCTTTCGGAAATGATTCCGCTTCTGGGAGAACTTCCACCAGTTCTGTTCGCCTCGCCAGTTCCACTCCAATTTCCGACTTCCACTCTCGGAACAGTGTCGGAAATCAAGCGACTCGCGTAATAGGTGGCATCAAGGGTCGATCAAGGGTCAGGGTGGTCAGGGAGATGCAGGGTTGATGGCGGGTGCCAAGTGTTGTCCCTGGCTGCGCAGCGTAGTATAATACGGGCTCGCTGACATTGGGGGTCCTTAGACTTTTCTCTTTGGATTTCCCCTTGTCAGGTGAGAATCCCCTCTCTTGTATACTCTGTTCATTTATACATACTTTGGATTTCCCCTTGTCAGTTGTGTGGTAGTGTGATCTCCACAACCAGCCAGGGTTGCCCTTACAGATGCTACATTTGGACGACAAGCAGATCGAATAAATTCAACGACATTATGAGACGAACACACATTTCTCTGAACTATATTCCGACGATGTAAAATCTCAGCAAGCCGCCTTGCATGTCCTGCATGAACAGAAGCTTGATTTATGCAACTTAGCCGATCTTGGAAATGGTTGGAGTATACAATAGTGCAATTTTTTGTTCATTATAGACACCCTTATATTACTTCCATTCAATGCAAAAGTCAGTCTGGTACGAGCACGGATGTGAGCAAGGCTAAATGTGACCAATAACTCAAAATGAAGGGGCTGGACATCAATGAAAAGAAAGAATAGCTAGACTCCTCTCCACCAAGTGGACCATGAGACCATGTATACAGCGTGAATATTCATACCTTTGTTGTGCAATGGTGCACTCACGAGTTTCCAGAGTGCTCGACCTAATCCCTTCTCCCACCCGCCCCCCAACCCGTCGCCTCCTCTCACGAGTCTATCGACTCCGTCCTGCGCCTTGCTCCCCACCCCACACCGATGAAATCACCTCGCGGTCCAACGCACCGGTCACTGACCCGCTGTTGGATGAGGAAAATTCTGAGCATGTGGGAGGACACAGTGAAAAACGACAGAAATACACTCACTGAGGCTTTCAGACCGGTGCCATTGGACTTGGTACAGAATTAGGACCTCCGTGCTATCCCTTCGCCATTTGGTTTACAACTGACAAGCCATATCTCCAAGAACTATGCAGGCCAATGTTCGGCACGTTGGGTATGACAATACTCAACTCACATTGTAACTCCCCGCCGTGCATAGGGTTCAGGACAAAGAAGCAATTTTCATCGTCCTGGACTCCTGGAAAGTGTAAACCACGAATGGACGGTGATTGTAAGGGCAACCCTGGCTGGTTGTGGAGATCAAACTACCACACAACTGACAAGGGGAAATCCAAAGTCTGTATATATGAACAGAGTATACAAGAGAGGGGATTCTCACCTGACAAGGGGAAATCCAAAGAGAAAAGTCTAAGGACCCCCAATGTCAGCGAGCCCATATTATACTACGCTGCGCAGCCAGGGACAACACTTCGCACCCGCCATCAACCCTGCATCTCCCTGACCCTTGATCGACCCTTGATGCCACCTATTATGCGAGTCGCTTGATTTCCGACACTGTTCCGAGAGCGGAAGTCGGAAATTGGAGTGGAACTGGCAAGGCAAACAGAACTGGTGGAAGTTCTCCCAGAAGCGGAGTCATTTCCGAAAGCGGAAGCGGAGATGGGATCGGAACTGGAAGCGGAGTCGGAAATGGAGTCGGAACTGGAACTGGAAATGGAAAACAGGGTGTCCCCTGACAGTGATCTACAAAGGCTCTAAATGGTGCATTGAGTACATTATATACATACTGCTCAGTGAAGCGATGCCTCCGATGATGGAGGTCCAACAGTTGCTCCAAAAGGGAAACGACGGTAAGCAAGGTTTGGTATTTGGACCAAACTGCCGGGTGTTCCAATAGTCTGGATTGATCAGCTGCATGCTGTGATACGTAAGTTAAACTTGGTAAGAGGAGCAAAGAGGGCAAATCCTCGCAACAGGGATCCCGTTTCCGACGATGATGTCGAAGACAAGTTGCCCAGTTTAGTGGATTTCCTCAACAGTTGCGTCGTCACTCCCTCTATTATGCTCGTGACACCTGCGACGGCCGTCAACCCTTCCATTACACTGTCCGTTCCTATGCCTCCCAACACATGTACTTCCATGCAAGTTCTTGCCGGTCCCTCTCTCGCTTCACCATCATCCGCTCCATCCCATCTGCTCGTGGGCACTACGGATTCGACCTCCCCGCAAGGCTCCAGCCTGCCTCACGGCCATACTGATCCTCCCGGTGACAATCCTCTCGAAGCTATTGATCTGCAGGCTCTTATCACCTCCACGTCGGATCTCACTGCACTGGCTAATATGCTCCACGCTAAGTTGTGACCCAGTGACTTTGACACTCTCCCTCCATTGCACACTATCCATGCTGCTGTCGGTAACAAGCTGCAAATGGATGTAGTCAAAATGCCTGCTGCCATTATGCAAATGGCCTTTAATAGCATCTACATTCTGTTATCCATGCTCACCACAGCCGCTCTCGATCGTACTCGTAGCAATGACAACTTGCGCTACAAGAAGATGCCTTTTGGCAATGGTGATGGGAAACAATCGCTTGACGACTCCTTCTTTCCTCCTGAGGACACACTCAACACAGCCACCTTCCTGCAAGCATATCAGAATTGGTTATCAGTTGTCGACAAGATCGCCAATGCTGCTCTTGCGAAGGGATGGCACTGTCATCACGTGCGCATGTTGGCTGACACGTCATTCACCGCGCATCTACCGGCCTCGCGCATTCTGGACAGAATGCTATGCATGCAGTTCACTGACAAGCCTTTCCTAGTCGATCCGAATGATCCAATGTACTTTGCAATGTTTGAGCGGGCATGGAATTCCATATCACATCAGGCCTCTTCCTATCTGGATTCTCACTCCTCTCGTTACACTGCCGCTCCTGATCCTGCTGCTACCTCGCACTCTATGCGCTACTCTCCATATGACAAGGACCACATGTGGTCCGGTAATTCCTTTCGGGAAATCCGCAAGCCTGCCCACTGTTTGCATTGCGGCACCATCGGGCATCATGCCTCTGGCTGCACCTCCTCCCGCTGCAGCCACCCTGAGCGTCCCATCCTCTGTGAGTGGCGTAATGATCGACTCGTTGACAAATCTGTTATTGGATTCTAGAGGGGTATTTCCTAGGGGCATGCATCATCATCAATGGATTATCCTCCTAGGGGCATACACCATCATCAATGGATTATCCACCTAGGGGCACACAGCATCATCATTGACATCATTAGTGATGTATGCACTCCTAATCCAATGTTCCATAGGGGTTTACCCCTGTTCACCACTGTATAAGTAGCTAGGACTTTAGCTACAACAAATCATTGGTTTCAGCCCATTCACTCACACTGTTGAGTCCAGTTGAGTGAGTTAACAGTGTCCTCACTATCAGTCTCAAGTTCTTTTCCCTACATCTCCTGCACTCGAGTTAATGTGCAGACTCCTCCCGGTCCTTCCCATCATGGCAGGCAACGAAATAACGAAATAACAGATTAAGAGTCTCATGGTCTCACCATGAGCTCTCTCTCTATACGACACACGGATTTACAAACCGTACGACGGTCTTCAACCACTTATGATGCACACTGCGTGTGCAACGACCAACAACAACACTGATTCAACCTTTCCACATCTATCCTTCATCGCTAGGGACTATCAAGAGGTCCTTATACCTTCTGGATGGCGCATAGACCTCAACCGCCACTCCATCGTCATTTATGACCGCACCCGCGCTCTATTTCGCTCCAGGACAGCATGGACGACGACACACACTTCAAGGAGTGTGCATACATCTCTGGGACGCACAAAGAGGTTCCCAGACCCTTTCTTTCGACGCATAAGCCGCGCCGGCCGCGCAGCTTTCACTGCATTATGATTGTGACTTGCACCGGGCATGCCACCCCTGTTTCCATGATTCCCATGTCAATTTTCATGTGAAACGACACCAGTAACATCACCCCATGCAGGGCTCACCATTTACTCATTCAACACCCTTATTCCCTTCGATTTCTCTTTTCACCGGCACCCTGGAATTTTCTAAGGCATTCACTATTCACTTACCTACCCAAGGATGTTTCTCTAGGCCCTGACGGCTTTACCGTTCATTCCAGGCACCCATAAGCTTCAGGACCGCCACAGGGTCTTGCATTATGGAGAGCCCTATCCAGGGCACCGTTTCCTGTGTATCCTGACTCCAAGTACATTTCCATGAGCACCCCCCTGACCCATTCATAAAATCACTGTCAATATGCAAGCTCTCTGTATCCTAGTGAGTCTAGGGATACATCAAGCTTGAGGGGGAGTGTTATTGGATTCTAGAGGGGTATTTCCTAGGGGCATACATTATCATCAATGGATTATCCACCTAGGGGCACATAGCATCATCATTGACATCATTGGTGATGTATGCACTCCTAATCCAATGTTCCATAGGGTTTTACCCCTGTTCACCACTGTATAAGTAGCTAGGACTTTAGCTACAACAAATCATTGGTTTCAGCCCATTCACTCACATTGTTGAGTCCAGTTGAGTGAGTTAACAGTGTCCTCACTATCAGTCTCAAGTTCTTTTCCCTACATCTCCTGCACTCGAGTTAATGTGCAGACTCCTCCCGGTCCTTCCCATCATGGCAGGCAACGAAATAACGAAATAACAAAATCAAACAAACACATCTGTGTTATGTTCTATGTCCGTGGCTCCTGCTCTGACTCCTCTTCTCCCACACACGGAGAGCACTCCTGCACCCTCTGTGGTGACCAGCATCATGCTGCCTCCGCATTTCCTCGCAACTAGCTTCTCCCGTATTCTGTACAAAGTCATTACCCCCTACAACCCGCCTGCGTGGCAGCTGGCTCTGCATAATACGGGTCTTGCGTCCTGCTATCCCAACCTCCTTCACGATATCACATATGGCTCCCCCATTGGCAGTCCTCCTCCTCTCACACATACTTTTATTCCCAAGAACTGTAAGGGCAACCCTGGCTGGTTGTGGAGATCACACTACCACACAACTGACAAGGGGAAATCCAAAGTATGTATAAATGAACAGAGTATACAAGAGAGGGGATTCTCACCTGACAAGGGGAAATCCAAAGAGAAAAGTCTAAGGACCCCCAATGTCAGCGAGCCCGTATTATACTACGCTGCGCAGCCAGGGACAACACTTGGCACCCGCCATCAACCCTGCATCTCCCTGACCACCCTGACCCTTGATCGACCCTTGATGCCACCTATTACGCGAGTCGCTTGATTTCCGACACTGTTCCGAGAGTGGAAGTCGGAAATTGGAGTGGAACTGGCGAGGCGAACAGAACTGGTGGAAGTTCTCCCAGAAGCGGAATCATTTCCGAAAGCGGAGGTGGAGATGGAATCGGAACCGGAAGCTGAGTCGGAAATGGAATCGGAACCGGAAGCGGAGTCGGAAATGGAGTCGGAACTGGAAATGGAAAACAGGGTGTCCCCTGACATCACCCCCCCTCTAGCGTGCTGCGTCCCCGAAGCACGGGACACAAGGGATTGAAATTCCAGCGAGCAGATTCGGCGAGGGGCACCGGGGTGTGTCCTATAGAACTCACGGAGTTTGTCTGGAGCGGAAACATCTTGCTCCGGGATCCACGAATTCTCCTCATATCCATACCCTTCCCATTTCACGAGGAATTGGAGTCGTCCTCGCACAAACCGGCTGTCCAGGATCCGTTCCACCACATAGTGCTCTTCCCCATCTACAATTTCCGGCAGAGGTGGCGGACAAGCCTTCCGACCTGGAATCAGGTCCTCGAGCATAGGGAGTAACTTCACCACGTTGAAGACGGGGTGGAGGCGGGACATGGACATCGGAAGTCGGAGGCGGTATGCATTCCGTCCAACCCTCTGCGTCACTGTGAAGGGCCCAAGGTAGCGGTGGGCAAGCTTCTACGAAGGGCGTGTGGTGCGGATGTCACTTGCATCTAGGTACACCTTGTCTCCAACTTGGTACTCTGGGGCAGGAACCCAGCGTTGGTTGTAGTACCTTGCCATGTCATCCTTGGCCTTCGCAAGGGCCGACTTGGCTTCCGAAAGGGTGGAGTCCATGCGGTCCCGGAACTCATTGACCGTCTCGAGTCAGGAGTCAGCCTGGCGTGGCTCGAAGCCCATCCGCGGGTGTCGTCCGGAGTCAAGCATGAAGGGAGTTTGTTGTGTGGCGGAATGGACATGGTTGTTGTATTGGAATTCTGCCAGTGGAAGTAACTCGTCCCAGTCATCCTGCCTCTCATTGACAAAGAGGCGGAGATATTGCTCCAACTCCTGATTGACCCGTTCCGTCTGTCCGTCACCCTGCGGATGGTACGCCGTGGTGGTAGCCAGCCTTATGCCGAGCAGGCGGTAGATCTCCCGAGTCAGTTCCACGACAAACTGCGGACCTCGGTTGGAAACAACTTGTTTCGGGAGCCCATGCAACTTCCAGACATGTGCAAGGAACAGGCAGGCTGCTCCAAGGGCTGTGATCGTCGTGTGCGTTGGAATGAAATGGGACACCTTGCTCACCGAATCCACGACGTTCATGATCGCGTCGTAGACATGAGACTCTGGGAGTTCAACAATGAAGTCGACACTGATGGTGTCCCAGCGGGATTCGGGAATCGGGAGCGGAACAAGTTCTCCGACGGGCGGATGTCGTTGCGCTTTGGTTTGGAGACAAAGGTCACACGTCTTTACGTACTGTCCGATGTAGCGGGATATCTGAGGCCACCAGTAATTCCGAGCCACTAACTCCACGTCTTCCACCTGCCAGCATGCCCAGCGACCCATGTGTCATGGTGCTGGGACACGACGCGGCGGCGGAGGTCCGCCCCACCTGGAACATAGACCTTGCCTCTGAAGTGGAGCAGTCCATCACGTTCCGACCATTCCGCTGCCCGTACAGACCGTGAGTGCCCTTTCCGAAGTTCCTCCACTCCTTCACCACCGACTCCTCCTTCTCTCCATTCCGGTACTGCCTCCGGATGTCCCGGAGCATTTCCGCTTCCGCCCCAACTGCCGTCACTCCTTCCAGGGCGCGGATTGCAAAGAGACTTGGGCGGAGCAGTGTCATATCCGCATTGTCTCCACTTCCGCTTCCATGATCCGCACGGCGGGATAGGGCATCGGGCTTGCCCATGGTGCGGCCGGGCCGGTGGTGGAGCATGAAGTCGAACCGGGACAGGTGTAGGGACCACCGTGCTTGTCGTTGGTTCAACTTCTTAGACGTGCGGAAATACTCGAGGTTCTTGTGGTCTGTCCAGATCTCAAACGGGCATAGAGCACCCTCGAGGAAGTGTCGCCACTCCTCTAGTGCTCGGATGGTTGCCAGCATCTCCTTGTCATGGATCTCATAGTTCCGCTCGACCGGACTAAGGCTCTTAGAGAAGAAGGCAATCGGATGCCACCCCCCACCATCTTCCGATGATTGTTGTGACAAGACCGCTCCGGTAGCTGTGTCGGAAGAATCCGCTCGACTCAGTAAGGGCGAGAGTCGTCGGGAAAGACCAGGACCGGGGCGGAAGTGATCAGCTCTTTGAGTTTGTCAAAGGAGGCCTGTTCCAGCTCTCCCCACCGCCATCCAACCTCCTTCTTGGTGAGGTCGAAGAGGGCACGGGCGTGGCAGGAGAAGTCCTTGATGAACTGCCGGTAGAAATTGACAAACCCAATGAAGGACTGGACCTCCTTCTTGTTCGCGGCACGGCCAATCCGATACACCGGAAACTTTGACTGGGTCCATTTCCACCTTTCCTTCCGACACAATCACCCCAAGATACTCTATCCGCATCCGCTCAAATTCGCACTTTTCCGGCTTGAGACACAGGTTGTACTCCCGGAGCAGCTCCAGCACTCTCCGCACGACTTCCCGATGCTCGGACATTGTTTTTGTGAAGATGAGGATGTCATCGAGGTAGACGCAGACAACCCCTTCTGCTATCATGTCGCGGAAAATGTCATTCATCATCGTCTGGAACGTGGCAGGACTGTTGTTGAGGCCAAAGAACATGACCTGTGGCTCAAAGAGCCTCGGTTGGTGCGGAATGCGGCCTTCCATCGTCTCCCTCCCGGATCCGGACATTATTGAAGCCCCAGCGGACATCCAGCTTAGTGAAGTACCTCACCCGCGGAGTTGTGTGATCAGTTCGGAAATGAGTGGAATGGGGTACCGGTTCTTGATCGTTATCGCATTCAAGGCCCGGTAATCCTGCACAAGTCTGAGCGAGCCGTCCTTCCTCTTGATGAAGAACACCGGAGATGCCATGGGTGACTTGGAGGGGCGGATCCTCCCTGTACGGAGGTTTTCCGCAAGGAATGCATCGAGCTCTACCTGCTCCTTGGGTGACAGCGGGTAGACTTTGCAGTTGGTGGGCTTTGACCCAGGCTCCAACTCGATGGCGTGGTCCCACAGCTTCCGTGGAGGCAGGGCATCAAACGACTCCTTGGAAAAGACGTCCTCGAACTCCCGCAGGTACTCCGGAATTTCCGCCTCCACTCTATCATGCTCTTAGAGGCTTCAGCAAGGCGTTGCGAAATATTTCCGGTGGCGCGGATGTGTTCCGCCTCCGGGGAAGGTTTACGTACAGCAAGCGCTCCCCTTCCGCCAGAGTGTCTTCCGGGCCGAGTCGGAATTGGAATTGGAATTGGAAGTGGGATCCGGTTCAAATTCCGCTTCCGAGTCTTCTTCTGCAAGCAGTGGATGGGGGCCAGAACGACATGTCTGTATGAGCCGTTCGGTCTTCCGCTGCTCCTGGCGCTCCTTCCGCACTTCCGACCGGCACATGTGACACTTGGCTGGACATCAACTCATCAGTACCTTCCGAGTCTGCCAATTGATCTCCGGGTTGTGCTCCTGAAGCCAGGTAAACCCGAGGATGATGTCTTGCTTCCCCAGGCTTGTGACTGCAAAGGAAGTGTGTTCTGAGTGTCCATCGTAGCGGAGAATTGTGTCTACTATCTCCGTGATGGACCCTGCCTCATTGGGGCTTCCATCCACATTGAACACCGGGATTGCACGTTGCAACTTCCGCGTGGTCAGTCGGTTCCGTTCCACATAGTCCCGGTCTATAAACTGACCAGTGGCCCCGCAATCGACAAGGGCGGGTCCGGATTTGACTTCCGCCGTATCTGTCGTCTGGATCTCCACCTTAATGACTAGTGACTTGGGGCCAGGGGTGGCAGCAACAACATAGCGCTTTGGAAGGTGTCTCTCCCAGGGGCGGATGCGGGATGGATGGGGTGTCGGATTTTGTTTTTGTGTGACTTTATCCGGTGGGTCTGTACGAAGTGAGGGGGGTGGGGGCTTTTCATTCTCTACTTCAAGACAGGCAAACCGGTTATGTACAGGCAGCAGGGGCACACTTCTCACCCACTGCGCATCACAAAATCCGACGCATCTTCCGCTTCCGGTGGACCATGTTCTGCATTTTTGGAAATCCCTTCCGCAGTGGGCACTCCGCTTATGTCCGCAAGTGCGAGGAACTCTGGAAGGAGCTCGAGTTTCTCCTCCGTGGTCATAAGCCGGATGTCAAAGGCTTTGGGGCACTCGCGAGCATAGTGGCCTGGTTGTCGGCATCGGAAGCAGGTGATAGTTCTGTGGCCTTTTCCACGCATGCGGTCAACATCCATCGGGGAAGGGCCACACTTTGAGGGAGGGGGGCTAGGGTTCCTGATAGGAGCAGGTGGAACAAGCATCGGAAATATTTTCCGTGTGGGAATGAATGCACTTCCGGGTTTTGGCATGGGTGGAGTAGGACGAGCGGAACTGCGTGTCATGTTCCGGTTTGTCTCCACGAAGGCCTCATTTGCTTCCCTGTTCCGGGACACCCTCTGCGCAGCTTGGTACCACCCTTCCGGGTCATCGAAATCCGGAGCTCCATCCCCAAGCAGTGCAACTTGGTTCTGGAGTGTCGGATCAAGTCCTCGTCAGAATTTGATGACAATCGTCTTGTCGTTGTCATACTCCGCAAGGTCGATGAGCTCCTGGAAGCGATCGATGTAGTCATCGACCGGATCCTTGGCCTGGTACCAGCTGGTCCCCTCGAGCTTCGTAAGGGCTGTGAGCTGCTCGTTTTTCGCACAGAACTGGTTGGAAAATGTTTTCTCAAAGGCGTCCCAGTCCCGGAAGTAGTTCCCCTTTCCCTTTGCTTCATGTCGGATCACCTTGTTTGCAAAACGGGCTGCGCGGTCCGACTTGAAAAAGGACAATGCCCAGTGGATCCGAGCCTGGTCGTTCGGAAAGAGGTCTCTGACAATTGCGAAGTAGATGCTGCATGTGTTGAAAAATGCACATCCCTTCTCCCGATCTCCGTCAAAGTCCGCCGGAGTAGCGGGTTTGACCTTTGCTAACTTCGCGGACATCTTCTCTTCCGCTGCTTCCGCTTTTCCGAAATCCGGATCATCCAGCATTTCATTTCCACCACTTTGTGGAATATCTAACTTAGCCAAAATCGCTTGTAAGGCTGTTTCAATCGCGTCGGTCTTCATCCGGTTCCGCGTCAGTTCCTCCTCCATATTCCGAAGGCGATCGTCTGGATCCATGTCGGAAGGAGAAATATGGGACGGGATTTCCGGGGTTGGGAGCTCGACGTAAGAAGAGGGGCTGTCGTACGCTGTGTGTGTGGAAGAGGTTGCGATCTCCGAGTCGCTGTCTCCGATTCCGAACGCACCTATGGCGAATGCAACGCGCAGTATGACCGCCGGTCCTCTAGGGGAGAGACTTTTCTGCTGTAAGGGCAACCCTGACTAGTTGTGGAGATCACACTACCACACAACTGACAAGGGGAAATCCAAAGTATGTATAAATGAACAGAGTATACAAGAGAGGGGATTCTCACCTGACAAGGGGAAATCCAAAGAGAAAAGTCTAAGGACCCCCAATGTCAGCGAGCCCGTATTATACTACGCTGCGCAGCCAGGGACAACACTTGGCACCCGCCATCAACCCTGCATCCTCCTGACCTCCCTGACCCTTGATCGACCCTTGATGCCACCTATTATGCGAGTCGCTTGATTTCCGACACTGTTCCGTGAGTGGAAGTCGGAAATTGGAGTGGAACTGGCAAGCTGAATAGAACTGGTGGAAGTTATCCCAGAAGCGGAATCATTTCCGAAAGCGGAGGCGGAGATGGAATCGGAACCGGAAGCGGAGTCGGACATGGATTCAGAACTGGGTGTGGTGTCAGAACTGGGAATGGAAAACAGGGTGTCCCCTGACAGTGAGACATGGCCTACATAAGTCTTCGCTGGGCCCCTGAGCTTTGATCTCTTTCTAGGCGCTCCTCTAACCTGTCCCTTGACGTGTATAAATATCCGGTTCTATGTCTTTCTACCACTCTCTGGTCTCTGCGCCATAGCTCCTGTACGTCTTCTTTACTTGTTGACCTGTTTGTACCCTCCTTGATCATGTCCTCCATTACCCTGCTTATTATCGGTTGATGATTGGTCCCATGTGATGCCTGCTCTGTGGTGAGACGTGCCCTAAGTCTTCGCTGGGCTGCTGAGCTTTGATCTCTTGCTAGGCCCTCCCTCTAGCCTCTCTTGACGTGTATAAATATCGGGTTTGATCTCTTTCTGCCCGTCACTCGTCTCTGCACCACTGCTCCTGTACGTCTTCTTCACTTTTTGGCCCTCTTTGTACCCTCACTGATCATGGCCTCGGTTACCCTGCATGTTAGGAGGATATCACCTCGCGCCTTCATGCATTTGATATCTCTTTCCTCTGAGCGTGATGGTGCTGCCCAGCAAACGCCGCCCATTCATTCCCACCGACCTGGTTATCTTTTCGTTGATGATCTCATCTTCGTCCACTTTCCATCCTCGAACCGTTGTTTGCTCTCCTATTCTCGTCACCTCACCTTGGGCTATGCCTCAGAGTCCGTCAAAACAAAGCTTGATGGCTGGGCCCTCATCCACATCACCAACGAAGCATCGTCCGTCTGCGGCACCAAAGTAGAGTACACGTATAAATTTTCATGTCTGCACTATACACAAATTCGAGATATGCATCATCACGCCAGGTTCATTCTTATATACTACCGTGAGCAAGGGTTCTGCCAGGCACAAGCCGGCCCTCCCTCTAGTTGATTTATGACTTGAAATAATGGGGAAGTTTAACTGGTATCCCATGGCATTTGAACAAGATTGCAAGGCAATAACCATTGAAATGTGGTGATAGAACCACGGGGTCATAAGTGACTATCTCACGGGAACCCAGTGGTCGTGGACTTGAAATGCCTGGTTCAATCCATTGGTCTTCCATTGTAGGATCCCTGAATACCCATGAGTCAACCCCTGAAACCAACTCATTGAAACGAAACTTTTTCCACTGAAACCGATTCATTGAATTTTTAACAGGTTCTACTGGTATTTACACTAGCTATAATGGTTTATATACTGAATCCTCAGTGGGTCCACCCAATGGGATTCATTGGGTTGACTACCCACAGTGCGCATGCGTCATCGGCTTACGTTAGCAAACCGAAGTGCCGCATCCATGCCGCACCGCCCTTTACTCAACAGTGACAAGCTATCAGGACCATTCAAGGCGGATGCCCTTCGCCAACATATTGAAACAGCTATACATTCCAGGACTTTCCAGACTTTCAGTCTAGTCGACAGAGACCTGGGACCGATGCCGACACCGTTGGACACCGCAACCACGGATAAATGCTCTTCATATATCAAAGAAATCACGGCGATCGCTAAAAGCGAAAAGGATCTCTACAAGCCTGTCACCAAGCTGCTTACGGAGATAAGTCGCTTTGTCCACGCCAGGCCCTCCACGAAACCCCTGAACTCCGTTCTCACCGACAAGAGTTCGCTGATAATGTTTATAATCCGGGCAAATTCTGTCCAAGACGCTGACGATGGAGAGGTGATTAGGCCCGACATCGTAGGTGTTGAGGCAGACGCCGATGAAGTTGCAGACTACCTGGATAAGAATAGGATCCCAAACCGGCTTTCTTCTTTGCGCTGGTCCCAGCTGGTCTCGGTTGGCGAAATAAAGTTATCTGCGATGCGTGAGAAGAGTAACCAAGAGGATCTGCTCCAGCTGCTAAGCTACGTTTGGTGCACAAACCGCTATCAACCCAATCGCTTTCTCCACACGGCTATAATGGCGTACAAGACCGGATTTTTCACCTTACAATGTCTTCCGGACAGTGCGACCCTCTCGTGGAATCACTCCTATGACAACCATCATGCACTGGTTCAATATATTTATGCCCTGTACTGCCCTGAATCTGGAGCCAACTCGCAGCCGTGCCAATTCACAAATTTGAAGCCCATTCAGCCACCAAAGATAACTACCGCCGCCATCGGTCTAAAGCCATCGTTCAAATACGCTGTTCGAGGCGTAGAATATTCCGTCTTCGACCTCTTCCATGGCTCGGGTTTTTCCCGACAGGTGTATGTTGGGCTGGGAGCTACAGCCACTCGGAGCACAGGGATTCCAAAGGTTATCGCGTTGAAAGTTTATTGTCGGGATGTCACCCGCCGATTCCGCGAAGAGGAGATACTTCAAGAAATCCACAAAGACGGCTATTTACCAGGAGTCCCGAGGATTTCGAAAGACGCGTCGGAACGGCCATTCCAGTTTCCGGGACATAAGGATCACACTCGAGAAGCGTGCATGGTACGTTTAACAACAACAGGGGAGAGTTTGAGTAAGTGCAAGGACGTCTTGCAATTCTTGAAAGCCATGTATGATCTCACTGAAGGTTTGTGCGTAGCTCTATTGTCCATACCGACACTAACCAACCTTAGTTCATCGCGTCCTTGTGGAAACGAAGGGCATATTGCATCGTGACATAAGTTGGGCAAACATCCTTATCAACTATCAACATTTCGAGGGTCCCGATGAAAACGACCTTAACATTCCATTCATTGACAGAATCTTAAACCAGCGGTGAGTTATATATTTCGATTGTTTCCCGGCATAACCTCATGCCATATCCCAGGGTGCCGAAAGTGCAAGTGCTTCTTACGGATTTCGACAATGCCATGAAAATTCATGGGACGGGGCACAGACACGCACCCGATGAAGCCAAACTGGTAAGTTGGCATTACAAGTAATCTGATTATCGTCTTACGTCCGACGTAAGGCTGAGCAGCGCGGTATCACTGTAAGCGTGTAATTTTTATGGTGTAGCACTGGGTTAACTTCTTGGGACAGGGCACACCAGCTTTCATTGCAGACGTTCTCGCCCGCCCTTCCCTTGCACCCGTTCAAAATATTTTTTATCAAGATGTGCAAGATCTCAACAAGGCCATAATTCCACATCGCCAGACTGACAGAGACAGTTCTGATAAACAGTTTTTCCAACAATTGGCCACGTACAAACGTTTGAAGAACAAGCATGTTTCACACCAAGCGATCCACGATGCCGAATCGATTTTCTGGGTCATTGTGTTCTTCATGGTCCGTGCCAACCCAAAAGGTTCAGACGGCTACAAAAACATAGAAGTGCGTTCGGAGACATTTGACGCCATCATGGAGCACGAGATTGGGAAGCGCCGCAGTGCTCGTGGATCTCACTTTGAGAGTTTTACGGGGGAGGTGTGGGAAGAGATGCTTCCGGAAAAACTATCAGAATTTTCTGCGACACTTCACGAGCTTTGGCGCTACTTTTCGTTCCCCTGGTATGGCATACAAGTGCCTCCCGAGCATCAGTTTCATGCGCACAACTTCCTACAGCGATTGCTCTTCCCGGAGATCAAGCGACTTATTAACATGGCGGATTCCATAGAACTTGAATTGGCCCCACTGCCTGTTTACTCAAGCCTGTCGGGGACACAACACTCTGCTACTCTGGGGCCCTCCCTGCATCTCCTCTCGCAGCAAAAACCACAGACAGCGGACAACAGCGAAGCTCCGCCTGCAAAGCGCATGCGCAGAGAACACCAGCAGTCTCAGGGACACCATGGTGATGTTCCGCCTGTGTATATTCACTTTACATGATGTCATTGACCTATTTCAGATGATGGTGCTCTCTCCACTGCGGCCGATGTGCCGACCGATGAAGCTCATGGCATACAGTCATATGAAATTCCGCCCTCGTTTCTAGCTGACCGCGCTCTCCGAAAAGTAGTCCAGGACGTACGGGCTTCTGTGGACATACAGAAACTATGGTTCACCGCAGAGCCAAAACCTAGTTTCCCGATTCACTCCCTTTAGGCCAGGATATTGGGCCACGACGTCATGTATCTAGATAAGGCAATAGCATGTTTTAGCAACGAGGAGAGGTCACCTCGTTGCAAATCAAGTAATATATGTCTACTAATCGCGACACTTAAATAGTGCAGCATCTGTGGGTCTAAGAACAAGAGCTCTCCGTCGTATGTGAGGGTGCGGCCCTCTGACCTTTCCCGAGCCCGGCAAGGTGTGATTACCATGGATATACATGTAAATATATGGACCGTCTGTTACTAGCAACATACAAAATTACGGCGAGGTCGGTTGAGGGGATATACACGTGAATATATGACTGAATCCGGAAGACTTGAACTCCGTGAATAGATTTGATCTCGTGCCTGGTGGTCCAAAAGAATTCAACCGAATGACGTGCCTAAGAGTTTCATTTTACTAAATGGGCCACCGTGTTTTAGACCAAAAAATCGCCTGGCGAGTTTTGTATCAATTTTCAAATGATATCCAACTTTCATCCAGAAGTCACATCGGGGTGTCGCGGGGTTTATTGCCGGATGAAATTTGAAATATCTCTGGTGTGAAAAGTGGTGAGCTGAGCGTGGCTATTACACTATTACACTATTCCTATCTATTACACTATATCTATTACACTATATCTATCTATCTATTACACTATATCTATCTATCTATTACACTATATCTATTCCTATCTATTACATCTATTA
>WHVA01000340.1:0-126574 GCA_015179125.1 Gautieria morchelliformis | reverse complement strand
TGAACTCGTTCGGATGGTGTTGGGAGAGGCTGGTTCGAGCATAGATACGTGGAATACTGGATGGACCGAATGCATGTGTTCTGGAAGTCGAAGAGTGAAGGAGTGAGTACCTGCTTGGGAAATGATCTCAAAAGGACCCAAGAACTTCTCGGTGAGCTTCTTGGTAGGTCGAGTTGTTCTGAAATACTGTGCCTTTACAAAGGCGAGGGATCCTACTGGAAATCAGGAGGGAGTTTGCGGCGAACATCGGCCGAGGCTTGATAGGTCTTCTGAGCCTCGAGGATGGCGCGGCGAAGTTCCTGGTGTAGCTCGTCCAGGTCAACCACGAAGTCTCGAGCTCATGCCGAAGTGAGGTCGCGCTTGGGGTGGACTGCGAGGTTCTGGTGGCAACCCTTATTAGCGAAGAATGGGGATATGCCGGTGGTTGTGCTAGGCACATTGTTGTAAGCGAACTTGGCTAGGGAAGGAGCGAAGCCCAATTGGACTGTTGGTAGTTGCAGTATATCCTGAGGTACTGTTCCAAGGTCTGGTTTGACCGTCACCCTCGGGATGATATCCCGAGGTAAAATGCAACTGCGTGTCCAAGGCTTTCCCTAGAGAATGCCAGAATTGCGAGACGAACTCGGAACCCCTGTCTGAGGTGACGTGCGAGGGGACTCCATGCTTGGAGAAGACATGAAGGACGAAGAGGTGAGCGAGCTCTTGCGAGGTTACCTTGTCGGTGGTTGGAATGAAGATAACCTGCTTAGTGAAGCGGTCAACAATCACTAGTATGGAGGTGAACTCGGATGAAGGGGGAAGCTGCTCAATGAAATCCATAGAGATGGAATTCCAAGGCTTCTCGGGAACGGGAAGTTGCTTGAGGAGACCATAGGGCTTGTGACGTTGCGGCTTGCTTCACATACAAGTGGTACACGTCTTGCAATACTCCTTGACAAAGGATCTAATCCCTGGCCAAGTGTAGTCTCATCGGATCAGCTCCAAGGTCTTGTTGACCCCGAAGTGTCCCAAGAGAATGTGATCGTGCTTGTATTGCAGGATGCGAAGTCGAAGGTCTTGGGCCGCTGGAACATAGGTTCGGTTGTCAAGCTTGAGAAAACCCTCGGGGTCTGTGGTCCACCTCGGGTCATTAACCAAGCCGAGGTGCGACTTGGCTATGGGGTCTGAGGGGAGTTTCACTAGTATGTCAGCTCGGATCTGCTCGGTATCAAGCATCGAAGCGGCTCGGAGTACGATGGGAGCGAGGTTAGTAGCTCTAAGGGACGATGCCAGCTGGTGTTGAGTAAACACTGGCCGTAGGTTCTGTGGGTTTATGGTGGCATAGTTGCTATTCCCCTCTTTAAGGTAGATGTCCCATCATCTAGTGAGAGAGTCAGGCTTCGTTCTGAGGCGATCAGGTCAGAAACGAATGGCGAGGTTGAATTGGGAAAGGTATTCTGACCACCGAGCTTGTCGATGGGTCAAGAGCTTCGTTGTTGAAAAGTATTGAGGTTCTTGTGATCGGTGATAACGTTGACAGGGTCACCAGAGCCCTCGAGGTAGTGTCGCCAGCGTTGAAACACTTCAAAAATTGCTAGGAGCTCCTTGTCATGAACATCCTAGTTGAGCTCAGTAGAGGTGAATGTGCGGGAGTGAAAGGCGACGGGGTGAAGTTCGCCTTCCGAGGTTCGCAGTGATAAGATTGCCGCTAAGGCATGATCTGAAGCATCAGTCTCTACGATTAGTGGAAGGTCAGGAATCCAGTGGCTAAGGATAGGAGCGGTAGTGAACGCCCTCTTCAACAGGTTGAAGGCCTGTCGACAATCCTCGGAAAAGTTCCAAGGGGTACCCTTGCGGGTGAGTCGGGTGAGAGGAATAGTGATGTCGGAGTAGTTGTGAATGAAATGTCGGTAGAAGTTGGTGAAACCGAGGAAAGACTGGATTTACTGACGCCGTAGACCCTGTAACCTCCTGTACCTTGTCCGTTGGGCTGGTTATGAAGGTACCAATGAAGAGACGTCATGGGTCCTTGCAACTGAGCTCGGCCATTCGGCCGAGATCATGACCAATTTACACTGGGCCTACCCTGCCAAGCCTGGACCATGGGTTCCTTGAACCCGAGCTTTGGCGCCCCATTTCCTTTTCACTCATTTTACGGTCACTTTCTTAGTTAGACAAAAAACAAACACTCTTTGCTATGCTATGTTAATTCTCGGCCGTTTTGCCGAATAGCTACACTTGTAGTTCTTGACTTTCCCTCTCTCTGTCTGCTCATTCACTTCCATTCCCGATCCTGATTCCGAAACAAAAAGTACCAAGAAAAAAATTGCTGCCAGCACTGTATTGTCAAGATTGGATTTTAGGCATTAATATCATGTATTAGTGAACACAGTGAATGCCTGAATAGCTTGTGTGAAGAAGTGTGCCATTCAGTGAAGAGGATGAACCAATAAATGTTCAGAAGGTAAGAGGGCTGCCTGAACAGAGCTTGCCCTATCTACAGTCGTAGCAAAGTAGCTCGTGACACTTGACGATGTAATGTGCAAGGTGTCATTGAAAGGTTGTTTAAGCAGCAACAATCCTTTCGCCAGTGAAAGCACTCCTTCGGAGCCCTTCACCGACAGCACAGATAATAATACGAAGACTAAGGTAACGAAGGTAAAGTACAAAAACTCACCAGTGGTGCTTAAGTCCTCCTGTGGTCAAAGATAGAAATCTATAAGAGAGGGCTCAAGACGATGGTCACAGTGAGGTCAAGTTTTGCACAAGATAGATGTATGATAACTGAACTGGGTAATATACATGCGAATGTAGACTACTCATACCGAATGGTCATATGATGCTAGCGAATAGGAAAGAGGCCGTCTGGAGTCAGGGTTGGGTAGGGGTGCGCAGTCAGGATACAAATAGATGAAACACATATACAATGGAATGAAAGAGGAGTGCAAACATGAGATGACAGGGAGGAAAGAGGTCAAAGGTATCTATGTACAAAAACATGCCTTGAGACCTGCATACACACCACCCTGCACGGACTCTTCATCTGCTGGGTTGATCCTGCATGATCTATGGGTAGGACATCCTGCGAATGCATTCTGGCCATAGGAATGCTCAAAGGGGGTTGAGTCGAGAAGGCGATGGGACCAGTGATGAACCATCAAGCTGGGTAAAGGATGTCAATCATGTTTGATGGCATGCCTACTGGCGAATGATGTGAGTAGCGAATGGCTGTTCAGCGAATGCGGCGAAGGGGGAATGGAGCAAACATAGAAGAGGCGTGACCAAAGGGAAGGGCGAAGCTGAATGAACATAGAGGAGGATTGGTGAAAGTGAAATTAGGGATAGCTGGGTACAGGAAATAAACGAGTCATGACATCTGGCCATAGGAACACCAAAAGGGGAGTTGAGCCGAGAAGGTGATAGGACCAGTGATGAACCATCAAGCCGCTACATTCAAGTCCATCCGAGTATCCTGAGGCGCATTTATGGACACACATTGGAGCTACCAAGACATGAGTCAAAACAGCACCCAAGCACTAGCACCCACCAAGCCAAGTCGAGCCCATCACACCATTCCTGAGCCCACAGACACACACCACGAGTCAAGTCGAGGCACAAAAAGTCATGTGTGTGTTAAAGGAGCCGAGCACCAGGACGAACCAACCCAATACCATCTTGCTGACTCTATCTCGCAACACATTTCCTCCACCACCCTTGAGCCACATCTATCACCACTATTCCATCGCACCCACCTTTCTGCCTCATCCCTCGAGTATCAAATGAGTACACGTCTATTTCTCCCTTTGTGTTCAGGTGAGACTGAGCAGTTGGGTGTGGCATGGGTATACATGTCATGACTTGTTTATTTCTTATACCCAGTAACTCCATTCTCCCTTTTATCACTCCACTTCTATGTTCACCGCGTTCACTCTTCGCCAAATTCACCAAACGGTTATTTGCCACTCGCACCAGTTGCCAGTAGCCATGCCATCAAAACACGATCAACGTCCTTTCATTAAGATGATCATGTAGTCGATATGGAAAATGTTATGGTTCATGTCTTTATAATTACAACAACTGTGACTAGTGATAACTGGTAAAGCATTAGCAGCCAAGGCCGGTGGCGACAAGCACCAGCTTGAGCTTCAAGTTGAAGCAACTCACATATATGGTCTTAAGGTCTCTCTAGCTTCCTTGTGAAGCATGTTCAGTGTGAAGTAAGATGAGGGGATGGACCCACACACATCTACAAACAAATGACTTTGTGGTGGTCCAAGCACCAGGAACTTGGCCAATACAGTATTTTGCATTGAAGAGGTGTGCATGCGCCACATGCATGACCCACTGCCACAGCACCCCGTCTTCCACATTTGTCTAGTATTTGTCAATCTGGAGTGTGGTGTGCTGTAGCCTGTGCATGTGTGGGCGGGTGCTGTGCCTGCTGCAGGTGGGTGTGGCTCTGACAGGCACACACCCCACCACACACCCACCTGGCCCACACATGCTCCCTCCCACCATTAGTGCACACCCCTCTCCCCAATGTTGGTGTCCAGCAGAGGGATGGTGTGGGAGCTTGGAATAACGATGGCAGCCCTGCTGGTGTCCCGCAGCAGGCCCAGCAACAGCTCGCATGTTCGGTGGTACAGGCCCAAGGAACAAGGTGGCCAACATCAGGTGCAGTGACAGAAACAGATCCTTTCAATATAAGGTCACTCAGGTGCCACCATGCTCCATGCAGTCCTCTGTGATATTTGAGTGTCGGTAAACTTACTAATTCAAGTGCCACTCGGAAAGCCATTGTACAATGAGTATAAACCATCTGATCAGGGCATCATCAGTAGACAGACTATCCATTACATAGCCAAAGATAGCAGGATGCTGTGCCAGAGATGCCGATGCTGTGGCGAAAATGTCATGTGTATTTCAAGACAATACTCAGCATATAAGCATCATAGACAGCTCACTGCACCTTAGCCACATCTCATGACCTCACTATCTATGTCAACAACTAACAATTGTTGGGTGCATTTATGCTCCTGCACCAAAATCAAGCTAAATAGATTCCACCATCTGTATTTCTTTTGATTTTGACTTGAAACCATGCTGACATTCATTCTATGATTTGTCAAATTTTTCTTTGATTTTTCGAAGCTTTATTTCTACTTCTTTTCATGTTCTGTCCAACCGACCCTTTGTGGGTGGTTGTGGACAAGGTTCCTTTTTGAGCTGCGGCTGTTCACTACCGTGCTACGTTCTATGGGCGCTTAGCACGGCACACCAGTGCCCCACGGGCGCTAAAGCGCCGGCTAGTAGTACATGCGCATGAGACACATTTCCCCCCTCTCTCAGTGACAACTAAATTCACTGAGAGAGGCAAGTAAATTAGTCTTATTCTTCTTCAATTTGTTAACCTAGAAATCCTATAGTGAATTGATTTCTAGGTAGTGTATAATATATTTATAGTGACAACTAAATTCACTGAGAGAGTGAATTGGTTTCTAGTCTTCTTTTGAGCACCAAGTCCCCAGGGTCATGCTGGTTGTTCACGACCAAGGGTGTATACTGAAATAAGCAACACATTATTTCATATTATGACCTTGGCAAGGTTTAGATGAATAAAATGAACTTTACATACATGGACAAATGAAGCATCACATGTTGTTTTCTCTTGAGCCTCACTTATTGCACATCCGGCACATATCTTGTCACCAGCATTTGCAATGCATACCTTACCCCATCAAGTGAGCATTATAGGTATCTTTTTCTTGAAGTAGCTTGCGTCATTTCCATATATCCAGGCAAGGTACAAAGAAATCCAACAGAAAAAGTCAGGCTCGGGTTTGAAGTTGATCTTGCAAGGGGAATGCAGGATTGTATTAGGAACTAAGACAACAGGTATGGATACATTCTCAGTAGATATTAATACCCCATGAAAGTGAATTTGTGGCTCACACCTCATACTGCTTCTCAGTGCCTGTGAGTGCACCTTCAAGGTGCTTGGATGTGAGGAGATCCCATACACAGGGAAAATATGACTTGAGCTGAGAGAGTTGGGCTGTACACTTGAGATACATGGCAAGCATAGCGTAGGGATGGAGCCGTGACTTAACCTGACTGCCAAGGTTGCTGCAAAACCACTCCATGGGAAAGGCCCATGATGTCCAGGCTGGGCCACACCAGCGGATGTAATCAGGGAGATGCAGCAGGGCATGGACATTGAACATGGATGCGATCAGCTGTCTCTCTTCATATGCATAATACCATCTGTACATGTAATTAACAAATAACAAGCCTGGCCTGCAGTTTGCTCCGGCCAGGTTGTAAGGGAAGGTGGACTGGAACTTATAGAATACTTTCATCATATACAATGTTTTCAATGGTGTCATTGCCTAATGGAAAGTGAACTTGGACCAAATACACTGTGTTCTTCTGGCAATGAAGGAAGTCGCTTGACATCCAATCTTTGTTTACCTCCTTCGTTTTAGATTAAGATATCAATTAGTGCCTTTAACAAGTGGAATTCTATTGCTCCGTGATTGAAACCACTGTGTTCGTCCTTCTTCTGTGCACTGACTAAGCCTTTCGAGGCGCGTCCAGCACTGATGAATGAGGGTCACGTGACCGCATCGACAGAAGAACGGCGTCGATCCAAGGGATAGTCAAATCAAAAGCGTTCGCTTTTAAGGTAGTATAGAGTAAACAGTGATAGTAGACTCTCAACGAATATTTGGAATAATATCAAGATCTGAGCTCTGTAGCTATCAAACAAGACTACAGCAATTTCAGGAGGCAGAATAATCGATTCTGGATGATCTCGTTCATACATGTGTACTAGCTATTTATACTATATTGATAGTAACTACTAGTGTTCAAGATATTGGATGGATGGGTCGAAAAACTACTTTGTAACTAAGGGGTGACTAATTTATAGTCATAAGGTCATGGGGTGATGGGGATGGTGTTAGGATTGTCTGGGCCTTGAAATAGAGATCTGTACCTAGTATACAAAGCCCCTGTGCACATGATGTTAAGATAGTATCAGTCAGACGTGTCATGATATTAGAATAGAAAAATGGATCTGAGTCTACCCTGCCCAGCATATATGCTGGTCTTGGAGATGGGGCCGCTGTCTCTGTGCCCTTTCTGTGGGGAAGCTGATTGAATATGTATACTGCAGGTGACTTTCTCAGGTCGCTCCACAGTATCTCATACCCCTGCGCAGTCTATTATTTTCTGCGGCGTTTGGTGTCCGCACCCCTCGGTGCCTATGGCCTGGCGCCTGTCGACGTCATGGCCGATGCCATCACCGATAGGCGCGCCGTCCCTGATCGACCGCACGTGGTCGACGCTCGAACTCCTGTATATCACCCGATTTGTGAGTAATATAGCATGACATAAATTCGTGTGATTGTTGTCTGCACCGACGTCTATCATGAATATAATTTTTGTTTCTTTTGATTTTTCTTTTGTTTTCTTTTCTTTCTTTATTAGTTTCCTTTTATATTAAATGATTTGGAGTGAAATAATTGTGTTTGTCACAACACTTCGCCACAATAGAAACCAGATCACTCCCAGTTAAGAGTTGGATGTGACAATGTGGACATTCGTGAGGTTTTCCAGCACGGTTCATACCCCAGTCAAAAGAAGTAGTGGACACTCTCCCAATAAACCATGTCTTTTGTGTCATAGTGAAAAAAATAGATGGTGATTGATAGCCCTGGACATTAATGGAAGCATTTATGCATGAAAAGGAGAAAGTGTTGGAGATCAGAGGTGTCGCAGATGTGTATTACACAGTTGGACAGCATTCTTCCTTGATCAATCAGTATGACATGCATCTACAATGCAATGTTGGTATGAACGTAGACAGTGATGGAGGACGTACATATGTGCTGCCTCTCCTTTGATACTCAGGATAGATTTCAATGTATGTGACAGGCATGTATGACATTTGAAAGAAATATGGTGCAGTAACAGCAAATATTTAAAGCAATAGCAAGGTGACGGGGGGTGTTTTGTTGATGAGTCAACCAATGGGAGTGAATCAAAATTGAAGGTGGGGGGTGGTGATTAATGGGTAGAGGCCAAACAGACAGACTGGAATAATGTGAAGGGACTCATACAGGATGGTGATTGGTCAGAAAGACAGTTAGGCCAAACCCAATAAATCGTAGATGCATAATCGCTTCGGTTGCCTAACGCATGTGTAATCCCCATCTGGTTGGTCTAAAGAACCCGATTAATTGAACACTCAGTATGAATGAATCTATAATCCCGGTCAAAAACCCATCAGTCATACAGAATGACATGGACTGATAGTATTATTACATGGACGAGGATGACAGGTCATTACCATACAACGGTGGGTGCAAGGAACCTGATTAATCGGACACCAAAGGATGAGTAATACTTGAAAAAAAAAAAACCCCCCAAAAAGGTGGGAAAAAAACCCATCGGACACACTGTAATCGCAGAAAAAAACTCGTTGGGTTGGTGCAAGGTATGTGATTAAACGGAGAGATGCTATGTGCAATCCCTGAAAAAAAATAGAGGAAAAAATGAGGGCCGCATGCTATCGTTGAAGGGATCAGTCATATGGGATTACACTGACAGACAGGATTACTCACACGAGGATGACACGACAATACCATACAACGGTGGGTGCAAGTAAGCCGATTAACCACAAACACTACCAATGGATGAGTAATCCCTGAAAAAAGCCACACGATGTCAGTCGCGAAACAACCTGATTTATTGGTAGAGGCTGGGGGTGAGCCTTGGAGGGCAGTCACCACTATCAGTAACAGCAGGAATGCCAGCATGTGCTTCATAACTTCTCCTTGTGCTGAGCCAGTCCTCAGGGAAGTGCTTCCTGATTCGAAGTCTGCAGGTGCTTTTATCTTGCACGGAATAGCACCCATAATGGACCACTGGATCAACTCGGCGTGTTGGTGGGCATGTGTAAATATGATGTTTACCCGCATTGCCCTTAAGGCAATGTGCGCTACTGGACCAGCTTAGATAAGCGCTGTACAGTTGTTGCGTGGGAACCCGCCGCCGATCTTACCTTACAACTGTCACTACGTAACACACGGAATTACCACATCTTGCTCGAGTTCCACTTGCCCTTGTGACACAAGGCCATAAGATTCACAACCTTACACCTTTTTGAACTTCCTTCAGTTGTTCACTTGGCGAACAACTGAATTGTGGAAATCCATGCGATCTTGAAAAAGATCGTGACGTTGACGGCTGTTTACCGTCGAACATCATCCAGTAGGCCCCCTACTGTCGACTGCCAGCGTGATGATGCCACGCAGTTGAAGAAGAACGTGAGCCTCTAGCTTGCAGACAACCCCCCAGGCGCAGCCTAGTGACACAATGGCTGATGCTACCCTGGACCAAGAGTCCAGGACACCAGAAGATGGAGAGATCATAGATCTCACCGCGCTCCTCCCCCCAGTCAAGGATGAGCAAGGACCCGACCATGTGTCACCCAGCATGGCCGAAGAGGGTGTTGTGCTAAACGCAACTATCCCATTTCAAATCATTTATATATAAAAGAAACTAATAAAGAAAGAAAACAAAAGAAAAAGATCAAAAATAAACAGAAATGACATTTATGATAGACGTTGGCGCAGACGACGATCACATGAATTTACGACATGCTATATTACCCATAGATCGGATAATGTACAGGAGTTCGGGCATCGACCATGTGCGGTCGATCAGGGACGGCGCGCCTATCGGTGATGGCATCGGCCATGACGTCGACAGGCGCCAGGCCATAGGCACCGAGGGGTGCGGACACCAAACGCCGCAGAAAATAATAGACTGCGCAGGGTATGAGATACTGTGGAGCGACCTGAGAAAGTCACCTGCAGTATACATATTCAATCAGCTTCCCCACAGAAAGGGCACAGAGACAGCGGCCCCATCTCCAAGACCAGCATATATGCTGGCAGGGTAGACTCAATCCATTTTTCTATTTAATATCATGACACGTCTGACTGATTACTATCTTAACATCATGTGACAGGGGCTTTGTATACTAGGTACAGATCTCTATTTCAAGGCCCAGACAATCCTAACACCATCCCCATCACCCCATGACCTTATGACTATAAATTAGTCACCCCTTAGTTACAAATAGTTTTTCGACCCATCCATCCAATATCTTGAACACTAGTAGTTACTATCAATATAGTATAAATAGCTAGTACACATGTATGAACGAGATCATCCAGAATCGATTATTCTGCCCCTGAAACTCTGTAGTCTTGTTTGATAGCTACAGAGCTCAATCTTGATATTATTCCAAATATTCGTCGAGGTCTACTATCACTGTTTACTCTATACTACCTTAAAAGCGAACACTTTTGATTTGGTTATCCCTTGATCGACACCATTCTTCTGTCGACACGGTCACGTGACTCTCATTTATCAGTACTGGACGCGCCTCGAAAGGCTTAGTCAGCACACAGAAGAGGGGCGAACACAGTGGTTCCAGTCACTGAGCAATAGATTCTATCTGTTGAAAGGCACTAATTAACATCTTAATCCAAAAGAGGGGACACTGATAGACAACAATCCGGCGTCCCCGCCCCACTCCGCCTGGCCCCGGGACAAGGGCAAGGGTAGAGACGTCTCACCGTCATCCACAGCAGAGCCTCAAGAGCAGGGCATGCTTGATAAGATCTCGAAGCAGGAACTCAGCCCGCCACTCACGGAGTCGAGCGACAACCGTCAGCCCTAAAGGGGAATGACAACCCAAAAGACGAGCGCCGACGATGACGGGCAAGCCTCAGAATACTCGAGCTCAAGTTGCAAAAGCTCGAGGAAGCACAGCATCAACGATGAGACGGCGGATGCGATGGCCAAGCAAGTACAAGATGCGCTGCACCGAAACATGCTCACAGGCCATAAGCATGAGAACATAACATCACGTCTCAACAATATCGCACGCCTCATGCAGCTCAGTAAGGAACTCCACCAAACAGAGGAGATCCGAAAAAGGGACACGGCCTCACTAGAAGATGTGCAAAAAGCCCTTCACTCACATGAAGAGCCCATAGCATCCGTCAGGAGTGTGCCCCATGCCGTAGTGAGAAAACAGGCTCGGCCCCCCGATGACCAACGATGACAGGAGCAGGACCGACAATGCATGCTGCCGTCGGCCACCCCTGTCAAACAAGACGTACAATTCAGAAGTGAATCGCATGCGGAGCCAGCTGCACCAACGAGCAGCCGCAAGACGATCCAACAGATCGTCAGAGAACAGGCTGTCTCAGAGCCTGACTCTGAGACCACGACGGAGAGCCTAGAATCCGAGGCTGCACACTGGCAAAGGAAAGAAGCCAGCGCGGTGCGCCAACACACACAGGCTCTCGAGCTGTTAGCGCAGAACGCTGCAGCCACCGTGGCACAAGGCCACACTGACCGGCAGCCTGACGAGCTGCTCACACGCGCCATACAGGATGCACGACAAGCACATGCAACCTACAATAGCAGGCTGCGCCTGCACAACACAGGACTGACGGGTGACACGCGTCACACGCCCCTGCCAGAGGCCCACGCACCTGAGGTGCCCGGCCCCGGTCCCGGTCAGAGCCTACACTGACATGGCCCGCATGACGTCACAGCCATGTGACCGGTCCATCGCCCCAACTGAGGGCCAGGGCATACCGGACTAGCTGGAAAGCGCGCAAGAGCCATACGATGGTATCACATGGATGATACGCGTCACGATGGCTGACGCCATAGACACAGAGCATGAAAAGTCCGCCCTGGCAAAGGCCAGCGTAAAGCTGGCCCATCCCAAGCCATACGCAGGAGGGTCAGACCTCAAAGAGTTCGAGGTCTTCGTCGTGGCTATCTTGAGATGGCTCAAGATGAGTTGCCTGTTGGGAATGGCCAGCATTGATATGCAGGTCGGGTACGTGGGCAGTCGCCTCACCGGCGAAGCCCAAGAGTGGTTTCTTCGAAACGTCAAATGTTTCGACAGCCAGGTCTGCGATTGGACCTTAGAGATGGTGATGCAGGGCCTGCAGAAGTGATTCCTGCACACCCTGACATACCACCACGCATCGAACAAGTTCGACGTGGTCATGCAGGGCACGAAGGCCGTTCAGGAAATGCTGAACAATCTCACAAAATACACGGCTCGCATGATACAGCCGCCCGATGACTACGCGTTCCGGAGACAGTTCGTGTCCGCATTGCGTGAAACACTGCGCAATGAGGTCCTCAAGAAGGGCTAAATGCAGAAAGCAGCTCCATCGAGCATCTCTTTGAAGGGCAGGCATGATTGAGGAAGCTTCCCGCTACAACATGGGGATGTATCAGGAGAGAGCACGGCCGCAACAGCCACCTCGTCACAGTTTGCACTGAGCAAACTGGCATCGCAGGCAGGCCAGAGCAGGCCTTCCCCCTTCCAGAGGAGCGGGACGTCCCAACGTCCACTGCCGCCCCATCCTGCCCCGGCAGGATGGCCACCTGAGACTAAACAGCCTCAGACATCAGGAAGCTCATCGAAGCCGAACTTCCCTCCGAAACCAGCGGGTCGACCACCAGATCGACCCGGCAATGCTTCGAGCAGCATCACATGCTTTGAATGTGGCCAGCCAGGGCACAGAAAAGCGGAGTGTCCACGGCTCAAGTCCAGTATATGGACAGCAGCTGCAAGACATGGAAATGACGAGGATCCAGACACGGATCCCGACCACGCCCCTCTTCCACAAATTGATGAAGAGGGGGAGGGTGAGCCTCAAACAATGAGGATCAGGGAGATGCAGAGGCTCCTGTAGACGAATGGAAGCCCGAGCCATCCCAGTATTATGGCTGGGACGAAGAAGCAGTGGACAATCAGGCCGCATACAGGTCCAGCGCGATTAGAGTCACACCAGACAACGACGGGACCGCCAAAGTAATGGCAGCCCACACAGCGGCCGCCCCTGACAAGGTGGCCGAGCCGATGTATCACCATTGGAGCAAGCAATGATCGCACCCCGCACGGCCATGACACGAGAACCATACCCTGTCGGGGTACTGGGAAATCAACGGCATGAAGGCCCACTGTGTCCTCGACAGTGGGAGTGAAGGGGTGCTGATCTCCCCTGAATTCACGTGGGCCACGGGCATGAAATTGTTTGCCCTAGAACAGCCAATCGCGCTACAATTGGCATGCATTGGTAGTCATTCCACAATCAACTATGGAATGAACACGACCCTTAAATTCGGTCGTAAATACCATGCTACCCCATACGCTACCCTGTCGGCTATGTGGTACACTACCCCATGAGCTACCCTGTACGCTACCCTATAATGTACCCTGTGGGCTACCTCATGCACTACCCTGTATGCCACCCTGTATGCTATCATGTGTGCTACCAGACACTACCCCATATGCTACCTTGTACACTACCTGGTACACCACCCCATATGCTACCCCGTACGCTACCCTGTATGCTACCCTGTACGCTACCCTATGCGCTACCCTGTACACTACCATGTGCACTACCCCATACACTACCCTGTGTGCCACCCTGTGCACTACCCTTTACGTTACCCCCCATGCGGTATGCTATCCTGTGAGCTGCCCTGTACGCTACCTTATAATGTACCCTGTGGGCTACCCCATACACTACCATGCTACCCCATACGCTACCCTGTACGCTACCATGTGCGCTACCCCATATACTACCCTGTCAGCTACACGGTATGCTACCCCATGAGCTACCCCCTGTACAGTACGCTATAATGTACCCTGTGGGCTACCTCATGCACTACCCTGTATGCCACCCTGTATGCTATCATGTGTGCTACCAGACACTACCCTGTGGGCTACCTTGTATGCTACCCCATACACTACCCCATATGCTACCCTGTACACTACCTGGTACACCACCCCATATGCTACCCCGTACGCTACCCTGTATGCTACCCTGTACGCTACCCTATGCGCTACCCTGTACGCTACCATGTGCACTACCCCATACACTACCCTGTGTGCCACCCTGTGCACTACCCTTTACGCTACCCCCTATGCGGTACGCTATCCTGTGAGCTACCCAGTACACTACCCTATATGCTACCCCGTACGCTACCCTGTATGCTACCCTGTACGCTACCCTGTATGCTACCCTATGCGCTGCCCTGTACACTACCATGTGCACTACCCCATACACCACCCTGTGTGCCACCCTGTGCACTACCTTTTACGCTACCCCCTATGCGGTACACTATCCTGTGAGCTACCCTGTATGCTACCCTATAATGTACCCTGTGGGCTACCCCATACACTACCATGCTACCCCATATGCTACCCTGTACGCTACTATGTGCACTACCCTGTCAGCTACACGGTACGCTACCCCATGAGCTGCCCTGTAGGCTACCTGTTAAGGTTGTGTTTGTACCGCAGTTCGGCTATACTAGGCCGAAACTTGGGTTTCGGGTCAGAAGGCTTGGCTTCAACCTCTTGGGTTGCGCCCACTCTATGCTCCGCCCTAATTTCGGGATCGGTCTCGGCTATAAGCTGAGATACGGGTTTCGATAGCAAGCAAAGGGTCTCAAGTACGATAAGCTAATTTGATATCTGAACTGAGGAGCTACTGTACATGGACTGGAGGTCTATATAGTAAAGTAGCATGCAGGGTCGCGAAGAGAACATGATTGGATCAACGGTCAGGGGAAACAAGGGGCAGACAAATGGGGAACTAGTTAATAAGGGAATCAGGGATGATGGGAAGTGCAAAGGGAAACCCGAAGGAAGCTGAGATATACCCGAGGTTCCCGAATGAGAGCCGAAGCCGAGCTTCGGTCCGGATCCGGGAATGGGTCGTAACAGTACCTCCCCCTTATGGCCGAACCCATGAGGCCATGAGCGAGATCCTGGAAATCGCCGAGTCGGGGTAGTTACATAAGCTTTGTTTCACATTCTGCTTCTTGTCTTCTCCCATCATCATCAATTTCACGGATCAATGTCAGAGACACATGAAATCCCTATCGAGGTCGACGAGGTGGATGAAGTCGACACGGAGCTCGCGCGGGCTGAGCGCGAAGCGGCAGGGCGGATGAGGGAATTGCAGGACAAGTGGCAACTTGCGCTGGAGTGCAAGGCTGCAGTAGAGAAGAAATGGTGGGAGGATGCTGAAAATGCCGAAGCGGAATGGAAGGCACAGGCTGAAGCCGTGCGGATTGCCAAAGCGGCATGAAAAGCCGAGGAGGCTCGGGAGGAAGAGAGGCGGGTTTTGAAGGCGAAAGCCGACGAGGCTCGGAAACCAAAAGGGCGAGTTTTTGAATGTGAGCGCCAGCGACTGATCGAAATGTTGGTAGCTGAAACAATTTGACAAGCCGATGTGGATCAGAATATCCACATTCCGTCGCCCGAGCCGTTCACATTGGATTCAGCCACCGTGCAAGCGCGGATTCTTGCTATGAAGCACGCAGCCGAGAGGAATGCGGCCAAGGGAAAGCCGAAAGCCTCGGCCTCTCGGAAATGGAAAATGACCGAGGAATCAGACGAGTCTGATGAAGAGGTGAGTCCTTGGGTTGGGGTGGTTCTGTTATTTTTTGACTTATGTTTTTTAGCGTGAACCTTGTGATGCATGCAGGCATCGCCAGACCCGGTGCCTACGGGGAAAAAAGACCATGTGTCAGCAGTGCGTGGACCGGAAGGTCCGGTGCACCTTCCTGGATGGGAAGCGGAAGCGGAAGGATGAGGACGTGACCGAGGGCCCGGGGCCGAAGAAGGCCAAGGTGTCGCCAGTCAAACTGTCGGGAACCATTCTGAAGGTGGACATCCGTGCGGGCCCATCAGGGGCCGATATTAAGGGCTTAATGCCCGATGGGCTTTTGGGAGTGGAGGTCTCCCAGATGGTGAGGGGTCTGTTGACTCGGCAGAGCGAGCAACTTGAATGGAGCAACCATTTGCTTCAGCGTGTGTGCTACCACGTACACTACCAGGTACGCTACCACATATGCTACCACGTACGCTACCACTGCTACCACGTGCACTACCAGGTACGCTACCACCGCTACCATGTGCACTACCACGTACACTACCACGTGTGCTACCACGTACGCTGCGATGTACGCTACCACGTACGCTACCATGTATGCTACCACGTACACTACCATGTACCCTACCAAGTATGCTACCACGTACCCTACCAGGTACGCTACCACGTATGCTACCATGTACGCTACCACGTACCCTACCAGGCACGCTACCATGTGTGCTACCACGTACACTACCACGTACACTACCAGGTACACTACCACATATGCTACCACCGCTACCACGTACCCTACCACGTACACTACCACGTACCCTACCATGTACGCTACCACGTACCCTACCAGGCACGCTACCATGTGTGCTACCACGTACACTACCACGTACACTACCAGGTACACTACCACATATGCTACCACCGCTACCACGTACCCTACCACGTACACTACCACGTACCCTACCATGTACGCTACCACATACACTACCACGTACACTACCACATACGCTACCACCGCTACCAAGTGCACTACCATGTATGCTACCACCGCTACCATGTACGCTACCAGGTACACTACCACGTACGCTACCACATATGCTACCACGTTCTTACAACCATGTCACTTGACCAACAACCACATCACTTGACCATACACTACCCCATGCACTACCCTATGTGCTACCCTGTACGCTACCCTGTGCTGTGCTACCACGTACACTATCCTCTGTGCTACCATGTATGCTACCATGTATGCTACCACGTTGTTACAACCACGTCGCTTGACCAACTACGCCGCTTCTGCACCACCTCCGACTCGGTTCCGCAACATCCTCCACACTTGACCCTCGTTATAGGCCTCACATTGCATTCCATTCTTAGGCCTTGGATTATTCATTCTATTCCTATCATACTAAAATTCATGGATGTCTGGATGTGGCTGAAGGCCCTCGTGCCCTGAGTCAAAGGGGTCATGTCACCCCTCAGGTTGAGACTCCTCAACCTATTTGGCTTGACTGACCAGTGGTTGAGCTTTGTCGATGCTAGGGAGGGTCTGACGCTGCAGACCCCACGTGGTAGCATACTGGCTAGCATACAGGGTAGTGCACAGGGTAGTGTACAGGGTAGCATAGGGGGTAGCATATGGGGTAGCATACAGGGTAGCCTACAGGTTACATTGTAGTGTAGTGTACAGGGTAGCCTGCAGTAATTTTCAGAAAGGTAGTTGAAGTTCTTCATGACAATGGGGTGATTGCCAAAAGTGCAAGCTATGAGTAGCCCTGCCATCAGTACGGACACACCTAAGGCAAAGCCCAAGCATATGGTAACTTGGACAGGCCCTAGATAAATTATCAGTTATGAGATATTTGCTGTCATCAACTTCACACAAGATGCACTAAATCCAAGTGACCTAGCGGACTTGAAGAAGCTGGTCCAAGTAGAAATGAGATACTGCTTGTACCTATTACAGTTCACTTGTCAGAATTACAAATAAGGTCAGAGCACATGGTACGCCACTGAGGTGACATGGTTTTTCCAGGTAGACATGCGGCAGTGGTTGAAAGCTGAAGAACCTCAGCCAAGTGATTTCCTCCCAGCTTACCCTCATCCATGGCAATGACAACCCAATGAGTTTCCGGACAACAGAGACGCGCATGCTGATGAGTGGGAACCCGAACCATCCCAATACTATGAATGGGACAAAGAGGTGGAAGATCACATGACCGCCTACAGATCCAGTGTGATCAGAATCGTGCTGAAGGACGAAACTGCCACAAAAGTCATGGCCACATGCACGTCGGCCACAGCAGACAAAGCGGCTTAACTGGTGTATCACCATCAAAGCAAGCACCAGACGTGGCCAATGCAGCCATGAAACAAAACCCGTACCCTCTTTGGGTACTGGGAAACAAACAGTGTGAAGGCCCACTGCCTGCTTGATAGTGGGAGCAAAGGGGTGCTGCTATCCCCCAAGTTCACATGTGCCACAGGGATGAAAACATTCATCCTGGACCAGCCAATTGCGCTGCAGTTAGCCTGCATAGGCAGTCACTCCACAATCAACTATGGAATGAACACAACCATTAAATTTGGTTGTGAAACTTACGACGAGTATTTTGATATAGCCAACATCAAATATTATGACATGATCTTGGGGATGCCATTCCTAAGGAGATTCAGCATCACCTTGGATTTCTCAAGTCCAGGGACAATCTGCGTAGGGAATGATATCATCCCCACCAGCAAGGTATCGTTCAATGCTAAGAAGCACCAAGCAAAGGCAAGGAACCGAGGGTAAACAGAATTACCTTGGAACCGAAGCCTGACCTGGCTCATTGAAGCCAGGAGGAGGAGTCACATAACGACTCATCCTCAAACTCTCCCTACACTCGTAGGGAGAGGCACTCCCCCCTGACAATGAAAGCGATGGGAAAGAAGAAGGTGGCCCCACGTGCTGCGGGACCTAACAGATGCGCACAGTGCCTAATGGCATCACCACATTCCAGAATCCCACTGGGACACCATCAGTGTCAACTTCATTGTTGAACTCCGGGAGTCTCACGGCTACGATGCAATCATGAACATCATGGACTTGGTAAGCAAGGTGTCCCACTTCATTCCGATCTCGGAGTGGCCCGCCTGTTCCTTGCACATGTCTGGAAGTTGCATGGGCTCCCAAAGCAAGTCGTTTCTGACAGAGGTCTGCAGTTTGTTGTGGAACTGACACAGGAGCTCTACTGCCTGCTCGGAATAAAGCTGGCTGCCACCACAGCATACCTGTTGGGTGCATTTATGCTCCTGAACCAAAATCAAGCATAATATATTCGATTTATTGTATGGTGTTTCAATCTCTTCTCACATTGTTCTTATACCATGCATTTACTCCTCTGATTATTTTCGAAAATTTCCAGTCACTCCCTATCTTTCCATTTCATTTTGTTATCTCTATTTTCACAAGCGGCTGCACCCAGCGGAGTTTGAAACGACTTCGACGTGCGAGCCCATGGGCGCTAAAGGGACGGGTGCACGTATATGCCTTCTGAGACAGGATAGTGCTCCTCTCTCAGTGACAATAAATTCACTGAGAGAGGCGAGTAGTATTCTTTATATTTACATAGCATGTTGACTGAAAATCATGTAGTGAATTTGATTCTAGGTATTGTATTAATATAACAGTGACAATAAATTCACTGAGAGAGTGAATTTGATTCTAGCTTTCTAAGAACTCTACCGAACCTTCCCTGCCATAACCCGAGTTGTTAACAATACCATCCACAGGGCGATGGACAGATGGAACAGGTCAATCAGGAGCTAGAGCAATATCTCCACCTCTTCATCAATGAGAGGCAGGATTATGGGAGGAGCTACTTCTACTGGCAGAATTCCAATACAACAACCATGTACATTCTGCCACACAGAAGACTCCCTTCATGCCCTTCGATCCTCTGTCCTCCGCCTCTTTCGACCTCTGTCCTCTGACCTCCGACCCTCAGCTCTCCTTTCCCAACTTGGACCTTCTCCGACATCTGGAAGTCAAATCCAAAATCCTTAGGACGATAGTTCATTATGGGCACAACACATAAGTTGAAGCTGTTGTCCTTTCTAGTTCCGATCTCTGGGATTTCCGATACGTAACATGTGTGGTATGCTACCCTGTGAGCTACCTTGTGAGCTACCCTGTATGCTACCCTATGATGTACCCTGTGGGCTACTTCATACACAACCCTGTACGCTATCCTGTGCACTCCCCCATACACTACGATGTGCACTACCCCGTGCACTACCCTGTGCACTACCCTGTGCACTACCCTATGCACTACCCTGTAGGCTACCCCATATGAAACCCCATACACTCCCATGTACACTACCCTGTACACTACCCCATATGCTACCATGTTTGCTACCCTATGCATTACCCTGTATGCTACCTTGTACACTACCATGTGCACTACCCCATACACTGCCCTGTGTGCCACCCTGTGCACTACCCTGTACCCTACCCCCTATGCTATGCTACCCTGTACACTACCCTGTATGCTACCCCATATGCTACCATGTGTGTTACCCTGTGTGCTACCCTGCACAGTACCCTGTGCACTACCCCCTACACTACCATGTGCATTACCCCATATACTACCCTATGCGCTACGCGGTACGCTACCCTGTGAGCTATCCTGTACACTACACTACAATGTAACCTGTAGGCTACCCGGTACACTACGCTGTGGGCTACCCTGTATGCTACCCCATATGCTACCCCCTATGTTACCCTGTACACTACCCTGTGGACTACATGGTACACTACCATGTGCACTACCCCGTACACTACCCTGTGCACTACCCTGTGCACTACCCTGTATGCTAGCCAGTATGCTACCACGTGGGGTCTGCAGCGTCAGACCCTCCCTAGCATCGACAAAGCTCAACCACTGGTCAGTCAAGCCAAATAGGTTGAGGAGTCTCAACCTGAGGGGTGACATGACCCCTTTGACTCAGGGCACGAGGGCCTTCAGCCACATCCAGACATCCATGAATTTTAGTATGATAGGAATAGAATGAATAATCCAAGGCCTAAGAATGGAATGCAATGTGAGGCCTATAATGAGGGTCAAGTGTGGAGGATGTTGCGGAACCAAGTCGGAGGTGGTGCAGAAGCGGCGTAGTTGGTCAAGCGACGTGGTTGTAACAACATGGTAGCATACATGGTAGCATACATGGTAGCACAGAGGATAGTGTACGTGGTAGCACAGCACAGGGTAGCGTACAGGGTAGCACATAGGGTAGTGCATGGGGTAGTGTATGGTCGAGTGATGTGGTTGTTGGGTGCATTTATGCTCCTGCACCAAAATCAAGCATAATATATTTGATTTATTGTATGGTGTTTCAATCCTTTCTCACATTGTTCTTGTACCATGCATCTATTTTTCTGATTATTTTCGAAATTTTCCAGTCACTCCTTATCTCTCCATTTCACTTTGTTATTTCTATTTTCACAGGCGGCTGCACCCAGCGGAGTTTGAAATGACTTCGACGCGCGAGCCCATGGGCGCTAAAGGGCCGGGTGCACGTATATGCCTTCTGAGACAGGATAGTGCTCCTCTCTCAGTGACAATAAATTCACTGAGAGAGGCGAGTAGTATTCTTTATATTTACATAGCATGTTGACTGAAAATCATGTAGTATATTTGATTCTAGGTATTGTATTAATATATCAGTGACAATAAATTCACTGAGAGAGTATATTTGATTCTAGCTTTCTAAGAACTATACCGAACCTTCCCTGCCATAGCCCCTAGTTGCTAACAAGGGTTATGGGCCCCGCAGACACTTCGCAGAAGCTTTGGGTGTGGAGAAGCTTGCAACAGATGGAAGTAATTGGCCTCTGTGGCGAGCTACTCTCACAAGTTATTTTGAGTCCAAAAATCTACTCAGGCATATAGAAGGGAGAGCCATTCCACCTCCTGATCCTCCAGTCATGCCCCCAGGCCATATTCTTACAGAAGCTGAGGAAACTCAGATTGAGAAGGCTGAGGAGAAGCTGGAGAAGTATCTTGCCAGAGAAGGACAGGCCAAAACCCAAATAATCGTCTCAGTGTCAGAGTCACTAGCTCTGATGCTACAGAAGAGACATACAGCAAAAGAAGTCTGGGATGCATTGGTCAATGAGATGACCAAAAAGCCCAAGATGGTCCTCACCAACCTACAGAGACAGCTTCGCAGTATGAGGTGTCATGAGGATGGAGACTTGAGAGATCACTTGGACAAGGCCCAAGACCTCTATGCTCGTCTCAATGAGATGGGAGCCAGAATTTCTGAAGGAGAGTTCACCGACATCATCCTTGCGTCACTTCCACCCTCCTATGAGGCAGTTATGAATGCCCTTACCACGTCACTCGAAGAATGTGGAATGCCCTTAGTGCCTGATGATATTATCAGAGTACTAAAGGCTCAATATGACAGGAGAAAGACCCTCAATATTTCACAAGAAGAGCAGGCATTTATTGGTTCATCTACGAAAGGGCAGAAGGGCCGGAAAGACCCGAAGGTGCTTGCATGCACTAATTGCCACAAGCCTGGACATGCTATAGAAAGTTGCTGGGCTAAAGGAGGTGGTAAAGAAGGCCAGGGGCCACGTCAGAAGAAGAAAGCGAAAGCCAAAAAGAAGAAGGGCAAAGCCAAGGCGAATGTTGCCGAAGAAGTGTCCTCTGAGGAGGATGAGAGTGGCAGTCCAGCCGCTTTCGCCAACTTCGACTGCTCTAATTTGAGTAGTTTATCTCTGGACACTGTTGTTATCCTCGACACTGGAACGACCGCACATATGACCCCTCACAAGAATTTATTGAGGGATTACAGTCCATTCTCACAGCCGGGCACAATTCGTGCAGCCAACAAAGGCACTTTTGATGCCTTCGGTTCAGGCTCACTCGTGCTATCTAACAAGGTTGGAGATAAGACTGTGAACATTACATTGAAGGATACGTTCTACATGCCCAAAATGGCTGTTACCCTGATCTCGATCGGCCAGTGCGATGATGCAGGCTATAACACACAAATAGCTGATCAGAAATGCACAATATCCAATCGTAAAGGCAGGATATTGATGCAAGCACCGAAGCTGAATGGCTTATATCGATTTGATTTACAACACACAAGTGCCGAAGCACATATATGCGCATCAGCCATGGAGATACATCAGAAAATGGGGCACATTTCACAAAAGTCCCTACAGCACTTGCTCAACCGTGGCATGATATTAGGCATTGAATTGAGCTCAAAAGGTGACAAGGTTGTTTGCGATGCGTGCATTCAGGCGAAGATTGCACGTAAATCACTTCCTCAGGAACCCAGAAGCCGATCATCAAAATTCGGTGACAGAATTTATTCTGATGTCTGGGGACCAGCGAGACACTCCACAATTGACAAGAAATCCTATTATGTGTCTTTCATCGACGACTACTCAAGAGAATCGGTTATCTATTTGATGGCAAACAAATCGGAAGCATTTTCAAAATACAAACTCTACGAGGCCTTGATGCTTCGACAGAGGAACGTGCACATCAAAGCACTTGTTTCCGACAGAGGGGGCGAATATACAAGCTCGGAATTTGAACAGCATTTATCCAAGCAAGGCACGAAGCATCGGTTAACCGTGCACGACACCCCAGAGTCAAATGGTGTTGCTGAACGTTTAAACCGAACTCTAGTTGAAAGAGCTCGTGCCATGCTATTGGAATCAAGTCTTCCTAAGACTCTATGGGGGCATGCAATTTTGCATGCCAACTATCTTAGGAATCGGACACACACAAGAGCTTTGCCAGACAAAACCCCTTTTGAAATGATCCATCACGAGAAACTGAACCTGAAAGACATACACGTGTGGGGAATTGAAGTCTACGTTAAAGTCAAAGAGGGAAACAAACTAGCAGCCCGTGCCAAAAGAGCTCGGTGGATAGGAATCTCTGGACAGAGCCATGGTCACTGCATCTACTGGCCTGACTCTCAGAAGGTTTCTGTCGAGCGGAATGTTATATTTGACTCAGAGATGAAGGGGGGCAAAGCTCCAATCATTTATATTGAAGAGTCACAGCTACCTACGTCCAGAAAAGTGATACAGGCCATTTCGGCGCCAGCACCCATGCCTAGTCGCTTAGTCAGCGAGGAGGCAAAGATCGAAGAAATTGACGATAATGAACCAGAGGAACATCTTGAAGAGCTGCAACCCAGTCAGACTGTTGATGTCAGACCTAAAGAAGCTGCTCCAACAAGGAGAAGCGAGAGGATCCGTCAGCAGCAGGTGCAGCCGGCCCCAAGTGGTCCTGTAACAAGGTCTCAAGCTAAGAGACATGCTGGTGCAGATATCACTACACTAGCTTACGAGGACATTGAGGACCATCAAGACAAATTATTCGAACAAGATTTCTCCTCTGTCACTGACGGCATCAGTGATTATAACCTTGCCATCAGTACACTTTCGACCTCCGATCAAAACAAAGATAAGGTGCTGCCGGATTTGAATCAGACTGAGCCTAGCAATGCAGATGAAGCTTTAAATGATCCTATGTGGAAAGCATCGATGGATAAAGAGTACAAGGTGCTACTCGACAAAGGTGTATGGGAAGTGTTTAAACCACCTCCTGGGGCAAATATTGTCAGAAATAGATGGGTATTCCTCTGGAAACGCAATCCAGAAGGTGAACCCATCACACCTAGATCGAGGATGGTCGCCCAAGGCTTTACACAAAGTTTTGGAGTCGACTACAATGAAACCTATGCACCTGTTGCTCGGATGACTTCCTTACGGATTATATGTGCCATTGCTGCCAGGAACAACTGGCCTATTCACCAAATGGATGTGGACAGTGCGTATTTGAATGCTACACTGCCAGAACCTATTTACATGAGGCAGCCGTATGGATATGAGACCGGAGACAAAGATGATGTCCTCCTTCTGAAGAAAGCACTTTACGGCCTCAAACAGTCTGGAAGGGAATGGTACAAACGTCTGAGTGGTGAATTTCTCAAGTTAGGATTCACTAAATCAGCTTCGGATGGAGCTGTATTTTGCAGACGTGGACCAAGAGGGCATGCGATTATTGCAACGGCAGTAGATGACCTCACTATCACAGCTGAGAGTCAACCAATCCTTGATGGGGTAAAGCATGACCTTGCCCAGATCTTCAGTATGAAAGATCTAGGCGAGATTCATTGGCTTTTGAACCTCAAAATCGAAAGAGATTGGAATAACAAATCGATTGCAATATCACAAGCTGCATACATCCAAAAAATCATCAAAAAATTCAATCTGGATGATGCCAAAACATTTTCCACGCCTCTCGACCCAGCCGTTAAATTATCCAGAGACCAATGCCCTTCTACAGATGAAGACAAACAGAAGATGTCAAGAATTCCATACAGACAAGCGATAGGATCATTGATGTGGGCAGCAGTAGCCACTCGACCGAACATTGCATTCGCAGTGTCATTACTTTCTCAATTCCTCGAAAACCCAGGTCCAACACATTGTCATGCAGTCAAACGTGTCTTTAAATATCTAAAAGGCACGATGGACTACAAATTGACACTTGGCAAAAATCGAGACGGCCTCATTGGGTATTCAGATGCGGATTGGGCTTCTCAAGAGCACAGGCACTCATACTCGGCTTATATTTTTCAGATTGATGGAGGGACAGTATCATGGAGTTGTCAAAAACAATCCATTGTAGCCCTATCATCAACGGAAGCCGAATTCGTTGCCCTGACTCATGCGAGTAAAGAAGCCTTATGGATGCGCCACTTTATTTCTGAAGTATTCCAACCGCTGAATTGTCCCATCAAACTTTATTCAGACAATCAATCAGCCATTGCCATCGTCTATGGCACTCAACAACACACGAGGACCAAGCATTTCGACATTAGATTATATTTCATCTGAGATATAGTCGGAGATGAAGAAATTAAGCTTGTGTACCTACCAACGGAACACATGCTAGCCTATCTTCTCACTAAAGGACTTCCTAGTCCTAGAGTGAGAATCCTCAATGAGAGAATCGGAATATATTAAGCTTGAGGGGGCGTGTTGGGTGCATTTATGCTCCTGCACCAAAATCAAGCATAATATATTCGATTTATTGTATGGTGTTTCAATCTCTTCTCACATTGTTCTTATACCATGCATTTACTCCTCTGATTATTTTCGAAAATTTCCAGTCACTCCCTATCTTTCCATTTCATTTTGTTATCTCTATTTTCCCAAGCGGCTGCACCCAGCGGAGTTTGAAATGACATGGACGCGCGAGCCCATGGGCGCTAAAGGGCCGGGTGCACGTATATGCCTTCTGAGACAGGATAGTGCTCCTCTCTCAGTGACAATAAATTCACTGAGAGAGGCGAGTAGTATTCTTTATATTTACATAGCACGTTGACTGACAATCATGTAGTATATTTGATTCTAGGTATTGTATTAATATATCAGTGACAATAAATTCACTGAGAGAGTATATTTGATTCTAGGTATTGTATTAATATATCAGTGACAATAAATTCACTGAGAGAGTATATTTGATTCTAGCTTTCTAAGAACTCTACCGAACCTTCCCTGCCATAGCCCCTAGTTGCTAACAGTGGTTGTTGGTCAAGTGACATGGTTGTAACAATGTGGTAGCATACGTGGTAGCATACATGGTAGTGTACGTGGTAGCGGTGGTAACGTACATGGTAGTGCACGTGGTAGCGGTGGTAGTGTACATGGTAGCGGTGGTAGTGTACATGGTAGCACACGTGGTAGCGTACATGGTAGCACATGTGGTAGTGTACCTGGTAATGTACGTGGCAGCGGTGGTAGCGTACGTGGTAGTGTACCTGGTAGTGTACCTAGTAGTGTATGTGGTAGCGGTCGTAGTGTACGTGGTAGTGTACCTGGTACTACACGTGGTAGTGTACCTGGTAGCGCACGTGGTAGCGGTGGTAGCGTACATGGTAGCGGTGGTAATGTACGTGGTAGCCCACGTGGTAGCGTACCTGGGTACAAAACCCGACGCTCTCACTAGACTATGGGACGTCTACCTTAAAGAGGGAGGTAATGACTATGGCTCAGTCAACCCGCACAACTTCCGACCGATTTTCACTAATCAACAACTGTCGGAATCCCTCTGGGCAACTTGTCTGCTTCAACCCGTTCTCCGGGAAAGCATTGTGATGGACTCCGAGAAGCTTCATGCCGACATATTAGCCAACCTTGCATCTGACCCCATAGCCGCTAAGCATCTCGGTGATAGTTCCGACCTGAGATGGACGCAAACCAAGGACGGTTTACTCCGCCTCGATGGCCGCATATACGTTCCCGATGCCGACGATCTCCGGCTCCGAGTACTCCAGTACAAACATGATCATGTACTCTCGGGACATTTTGGTCCAAACAAGACCTTAGAACTCATCAGACAGGAATATACATGGCCCACACTTGGGTCTTTTGTTATCAACTTTTGCAAGTCCTGCACTACTTGCTTGCATTCAAAGTCACAGCGTCATAGGCCTTACGGCTCCCTGCAGCAGCGAGCAGCCTTGGAATTCCATCTCCATGGATTTCATTGAACAGTTGCCGGCGTCTTCGGGATTCACTGCAATCCTTGTAGTAGTTTGCCGCTTAACCAAACAGAGCATATTCATCCCGACCCACGACACGGTCACATCCGCAGACCTTGCATCCTCCCGAGCCCAAGACTTAGCAGTTGACCTTGACCAGCTTCATGCTGCCCTGAAAGAGCAAATTAAATCTGCTCAATCTCGGTATCAGGTCTCGGCCGACGTGCGTCGTGCTCCCGCTCCCGAGTTCACGATAGGATCCTCCGCGTTTGTCAAAGCACAGTTCTTCCGGACAACCCGGCCCTCGAAGAAATTGGCTGAAAAGTACCTCGGCCCCTTTGAGATTATCGGCCAGGCCAGATAACCTTCAGGCAGTCCACCCGGTCTTTCACGTCTCCATGCTTGAACCCGCAATCCCGAATACCATCCCGAACCGAGTTCAGTCTCCGCCACCTCCAGTTGAGATCGACGGCGAGACCGAGTACGAGATTTCCGAGATTCATGATTCCAACATCGACCGACGCCGTAGACCCTGTAACCTCCTGTACCTTGTCCGTTGGGCTGGTTATGAAGGTACCGATGAAGAGACGTCATGGGTCCTTGCGACCGAGCTCGGCCATGTGGCCGAGATCGTGACTGACTTTCACTCGGCACCCCTGCCAAGCCGGCACCATGGGTTCCCTGAAGCCGAGCTTTGGCTCCCCGTTTCCTTTCTCTCATTTAATGGTCACTTTCTTAGTTAGACAAAAAACACAAAAAAAAACACTCTTTTGCTATGTTTTTTCTCGGCCATTTTGCCGAATAGCTACGCTTGTAGTTCTTGGCTTTCCCCTCTCTCCCTGTCTGTCATTTCACTTCCATTCACGATCCCGATCCCAAAAACAAAAAGTACCAAGAAAAAAGATTCACATTAGTATAGAAAAACAACCAAAAACATTAGTTAGTTGTCTTCCATAGTCTCATCCTCACCTGCTCCCGCACCCTCTTCCCCATCATCCTGCTCGTCTTCCTCGTCCCCATTTTCCGAACCAGATTCCGAATCCGATCCCAATCCCGCTCCCGCCCCCCCTCTGCCTCATCCCTCTCCTTTCCTTTTCTCTTATCCCCTTCCTCCACTCCCTTTTCCCCCGAACCCAAACCCGAATCCACACCTGAACACCTAGCCACATCAAACCCGCCCCAATCCGAACGTGTCCCCATCCATAAAGACCCGTTCTTGGCCCCCGTGGCCCACAACTCCAACCGCTTGTTTAACCGGGAATTGTGCCGCTCGATCCGCTGCACAAAATCCAGTACGCCCTGAAGCAAATGGTTGATCCATTCAAGTTGCTCGCTCTGCCGAGTCAACAGACCCCTCACCATCCGGGAGACCTCCGCTCCCAAAACCCGTCAGGCATTAAGCCCTTAATCCTGGCCACTGATGGGCCCACACGGATGTCCACCGTCGGAATCGCTCCCGACGGTTTGACCAGCGACACCTTGGCCTTCTTCGGCCCCCGTCCCTCAGTCGCGTCCTCATCCTTCTGCTTCCGCTTCCCGTCCCGGAAGCTGCACCGGACCTTCCGGTCCACGCACTGCTGACACGCAGCCATTTCTCCACGTAGGCACCGGGTCTGGCGATGCCTGCATGCATCACAAGGTTCACGCTAAAAAACATAAGTCAAAAAATAACAGAACCACCCCAACCCAAGGACTCACCTCTTCATCAGACTCGTCTGATTCCTCGGTCATTTTCCATTTCCGAGAGGCCGAGGCTTTCGGCTTTCCCTTGGCCGCATTCCTCTCGGCTGCGTGCTTCATAGCAAGAATCCGCGCTTGCACGGTGGCTGAATCCAATGTGAACGGCTCGGGCGACGGAATGTGGATATTCTGATCCACATCGGCTTGTCAAATTGTTTCAGCTACCAACATTTCGATCAGTCGCTGGCGCTCACATTCAAAAACTCGCCCTTTTGGTTTCCGAGCCTCGTCGGCTTTCGCCTTCAAAACCCGCCTCTCTTCCTCCCGAGCCTCCTCGGCTTTTCATGCCGCTTTGGCAATCCGCACGGCTTCAGCCTGTGCCTTCCATTCCGCTTCGGCATTTTCAGCATCCTCCCACCATTTCTTCTCTACTGCAGCCTTGCACTCCAGCGCAAGTTGCCACTTGTCCTGCAATTCCCTCATCCGCCCTGCCGCTTCGCGCTCAGCCCGCGCGAGCTCCGTGTCGACTTCATCCACCTCGTCGACCTCGATAGGGATTTCATGTGTCTCTGACATTGATCCGTGAAATTGATGATGATGGGAGAAGACAAGAAGCAGAATGTGAAACAAAGCTTATGTAACTACCCCGACTCGGCGATTTCCAGGATCTCGCTCATGGCCTCATGGGTTCGGCCATAAGGGGGAGGTACTGTTACGACCCGTTCCCGGATCCAGACTGAAGCTCGGCTTCGGCTCTCATTCGGGAACCTCGGGTATATCTCAGCTTCCTTCGGGTTTCCCTTCGCACTTCCCATCACCCCTGATTCCTTATTAACTAGTTCCCCGTTTGTCCGCCCCTTGTTTCCCCTGACCATTGATCCGATCATGTTCTCTGCACGACCCTGCATGCTACTTTACTATATAGACCTCCAGTCCATGTACAGTAGCTCCTCAGTTCAGATATCAAATTAGCTTATCGTACTTGAGACCCTTTGCTTGCTGTCGAAACCCGTATCTTGGCTTATAGCCAAGACCGATCCCAAAATTAGGGCGGAGCATAGAGTGGGCGCAACCCAAGAGGCTGAAGCCAAGCCTTCTGACCCGAAACCCAAGTTTCGGCCTAGTATAGCCGAACTGCGGTATGAACACAACCTTAACAGGTAGCGTACAGGGTAGCTCAGGGGGTAGCGTTAGCTCAGGGGGTAGCGTAGACAGGGTAGTGTATGGGGTAGTGCACATGGTAGCGTAAAGGGTAGCATATGGGCTCATGGTAGTGTATGGGGTAGCCCACAGGGTACATTATAGGGTAGCGTACAGGGTAGCTCACAGGATAGTGTACCGCATATGGGGTAGTGTAAAGGGTAATGCACAGGGTGGCACACAGGGTAGTGTATGGGGTAATGTGTAGAGGACAGGAATTATAGGCAGTAGGTATGGACTTGTTGCTCAAAAGAATAGACTAGAAAACAATTCACTCTCTCAGTGAATTTAGTTGTCACTGTAAATATATTATACACTACCTAGAAAACAATTCACTACAGAGGATTTCTAGGTTAATAAATCGAAAGAATGCTAGACTAATTTACTTGCCTCTCTCAGTGAATTTAGTTGTCACTGAGAGAGGGGGAAAACTGTTTCACTGCGCATGTACTACTACCCGGCCCTTTAGCGCCCAAGAGCTCGCGCGTCGAAGTCGTTTCAGACTCCGCTGGGTGCGGCCGCTTGTGAAAGTAGGAATAACAAGATGAAATGGAGAGATAGGGAGTGAGTGGAAAATTTCGAAAATAACCAGAGAAATGGATGCATGATACAAGAACAATATGAGAAGAAATTGAGAAACCACACAACAAATTGGATATATTATGCTTGATTTTGGTGCAGGAGCATAAATGCACCCAACATAATGCATATGGTAGTGCACAGGGTAGCACACAGGGTGGCATACTGGCCAGCATACAGGGTTGTGCACAGGATAGTGCACAGGGTACTGTACCAGGTGGTGGGCATGGTAGTGTATGGGGTAGCACACAGAGTATGTTATAGGGTAGCGTACAGAGTAGCTCACAGCATAGCATACCCCATAGCAGTGTATGGTGTAGCAAACAAGGTAGTGTACAGGGTAGCATATGGGGTAGCCCACATGGTACCTTACATAGTTTCATACAGGGTTGCTTACAGGATAGCATACAGGGTAGGGCACAGGGTAGTGTACTGGTTAACATACAGGGTAGCATCCATGGTATTGTACTGGGTGGTGCAAAGCACCGAGGAGGTGCGGGCACCAAACGCCGCAGAGGAGTACAGACTGCACAGGACCATCGGACATTGGGGAATGATGACAGAACACCATTCCAAGCACATATGCTCAATCAGCTGCCCCATACAGAGACAGTGGCCCAATCACCAAGAGTAGCATTTACGCTACGCAAGAGAAACTTAATTTATATTTTCTATTGAGCTCCATGACACGACCAGCTGATTACTATCTTGATACCATGTAGACAGCAGCTTTGTATAGCAGGTACAAGACTCTATTCCAAAGCCTAACACCTCTGTCATTACCCCCATCTTTTTCATGGCTTTATGCCTACAAATAGTCACCCCTTTAGTTACACATAGTTTTTTGACCCATTTACCCATTATCCTGAACACTGGTAGTTATCACTATTATAGTATAAGTAGCTACCACAAATGTATGGATTGATTATCCAGAATTTACTGTTTCACCCCCTGAAGTATCTGTAGTCTTGTTTAATAGCTACAGAACTTAAATGTCGATAGTTTTCTCCAATTCTTCGTTGGAAGTCTACTATTATTGTCTACTCTAAACTATCTCAAAAAGCAAAGCGTTTTGAGACAGCTGTCCTCTATATCGAGACCATTTCTCCATCAACGCGGTCACGTGCCATCAGTTCCAGACACGCCTCAGAGAGCTTAGTCAGCAAATAGCAAAAGGGCAGATATAGCGGTCCCAGCCGCTTGGGGGGAGTCTGGGTAGCCAAGGTGTAATTAGCTGAGCCAAGAAACCCCCTAATAACCAAAGCTTGATATTTTTCAAGGATATTTTTCACAAAGAAACCCTTAAAAAACTCTTAAAAAACCCTTAAAAAACCTTGAAAAACACTTTGAATTTCTTTACAATTTTCTGATATTTATTTTTACAATATTTCCCCGATTTTCTTGCCTAAAAAATTCTAAAAAAAAACCGTAAATTTCATTAGAATTGTTACCTTTGGAAAACCTCAGTTTTTCAAGGATTTTCATACCAAAAAAAACCTAATAAAAACTTTAAATTTTTCTAAAGTTTTTGGCTATTTTTATTACAATATTTTCAAGATTTTTTATCCCAAAAAATCTTGAAAAAAATCAAAATTTTTCACAGAGTTTCTTGATTCATAAAAGTCTCAAGAAACTTTGAAATTTTTTGTGTTTTTTTTACAGTTTTATCACACTTTTTTGGGATTGAGAAATTCTTAAAAAAACTCAAAAAAATTTTAAAGTTTTTTTTATATACAAAACACTCAAAAACTTGGAAAATCTTCAAAGTTTTTTCACAGTTTTTTGGACCAAAAAACCTTACTATGTCTCCAGTGATACACTAAATCTCTCTATTTTTCGATCTCTTACTCAATTCGACTTCAATTAGAAGTCTAATTATATCCTCATCACATTGTACTATTGATATCTCTTAGTCTTTTACACTGATCATCGTCCCAAACCTCCTCTTCTAGATTACTACCCCTTAGAAAGGACTGGGACTTCACTCGTGAGTCTTCACCTCCCACCTTCACCACTTCAGCCCCTTTACTGAACCATGTCCTTTGCTGCACAAGGCATTCAGGCATTCACTGTGTTTGTACATGCTCAAACTGGAGTAAAAGAGAAAATATTTTCTATAGCACCACATGTGCTGTATGGAGGCACTGGAGCTTGTGGCATGTGAGTGGAACAATGAGTCAAGACTATTTGACTGTCCTTTGGAAGGGACATGGAGATCAAGTGCATATGCAGGCGCATATACATTGGATCTCAAGGAAGAAACTGATCATGCTGACTGGCTGCAGGGCAAGGACAGTCAATTATGGAGCTATTACATGTTGATGTTTTTACCATGATTTGTAATTCCCCCTACCCTGTCCGAATGAGCTCACGGGATCTTCCATCTAGAAATAATAGACAGAAAATAATTGCTTTTCTATAAATACAGTGACCTTACTGTATGTTACTCTATCCAGAAAAAACCCTTTGCACTCATTTGCATACACTCGAGTTGGCCCAGAAGCTGATCTCAAGTCGTACTCACTATTTCAAACAGTGTCAAAGCTCATATACTAACTAGATATTAGCTAATTGCTTTACTATTTGGTTTTATAGACCTACAAATTCTATAGAAAATTAGCTGCACTCGACAACACTTGCATCCCTGAGCCAATCACTTGGTTCAATATCAGTTATACATCACTGATCAAGTACTAGAGGATAGCCGCCCACTGCATTATCATATCTAGGTGCCCAGAATCACATACCCATCAGGATGATGATTCTAACACCTTTGAGTATTCATTTGTTCCATCAATAAAACCAGATAAAATACACAGATATTTCAAGAGATTAAAAAGTCTCATGGTCTCCCAATGGCTCAAGCAACTACATATTCACCTCCTCACCCAAAGCACGATACCCACAAATTCAGGGACATCAAGCAAAAGCTTGGATATGATAATTGAATCTCTTGGAAGAGAGAACTTTTGGCTACATCCCAAGACAGAGGTCTCCACCCCACAATTCTCAGAATTGATCTCATCCCTTCACTGGCAAGCATGAATGTCATTATGACATCTGGGATACTACATATAGGCACCATCCCACTTGATCAAACAATCACTGAGTGGACCGATCGGAATGACGCTGTATACAATCAGATCTTACTTTGCATTTCACCCAAGTTACAGACAGCCATTGGTGAAACTGATCAAGCTAAGGATGCTTGGACTATTCTCACAAGAAAGTTTGAATCAATTGACCCTATCAAGATCAGCATTGTCAGGAGCTGATATGAAAACTACCACATGATAGAAGGACAATCTGTGATCACATACATAACAACTATGAAGGAGTATAGGAATCAACTCAAAAAGATGGGTGAAATCATTTCTGATCCCACCCATGCTGCCACCATACTCAGAACATCCCTGAGTCATGGAGATCCATCTCACAGACTATTAGAATGATGACATGCATCCCTGATGAGATCGAGACTAGACTCAAGGCTCATGAAGCAGACCTCCGTGCATTGGAAATTTCAGACCAGGCCACCACATTCATTGCAAAACCAAAACCAAACAAGCCTGAACCACCTAAACCACAGACTAATAACTCACAGATCATACACCCCCCCAACCAATCTAACTTGAAGGGGTATTACACATGTAATAACTGTTATGAATAGGGAAATTGAACTTTACATTCATATGCACCACTAACAAAGTCCTAACAACCTTCTGGCTCTATGTCTACACCCACATGCAATCCCAGCGCACTCTAGGGCATGCACGCACACCATCACTCACGCACACCTCTAACCGGTGACTTTGACCCTGAGCCGGGTTCCGGGGTCGACCGAGGCACAGATACGAGATGGAGCGTGGAAGGCGCTCCATCATTCCTGATACATATATTAAACTCCACATGATAAGGTACATACTCAAGCACCGGTGCGTACATCATGCACCGGCGGCACTTGTTCACTCTTTTAGATTAAAATATTAATTAGTGCCTTTTTATCAAATGAAATCTGTTGCTTAGTGGTTGAAACCACTATGTTCGCCTCCCCTCTGTGTGCTGACTAAGCCCTTCGGGGCGCGTGCAACACTGATGAATGAGGGTCACGTGACCGTGTCGACAGAAGAACAGTGTCGATCCAAGGGATAGTCAAATCAAAAGCGTTCGCTTTTAAGATAGTATAGAGTAAACAGTGATAGTAGACTCTCAACGAAGATTTGGAATAAACTGTTAAGAACTGAGCTCTGTAACTATCAAACAAGATTACAGCAATTTCAGGAGGCAGAAAAATCGATTCTGGATAATTTTGTTCATACATTTGTACTAGCTATTTATACTATGTTGATAGTAACTACTAGTGTTCAAGATATTGGATGGATGGGTCGAAAAACTACTTTGTAGCTAAGGGGTGACTAATTTATAGTCATAAAGTCATGGGTGATGGGGATAGTGTCAGGATTGTCTGGGCTTTGAAATAGAGATCTGTACCTAGTATACAAAGCCCCTGTCCACATGTTGTTAGGATAGTAATCAGTCAGACGTGTCATGGGATTCAAATAGAAAATGGATTTGATTTTACTCTGCCCAGCATATATGCTGGGCTTGGAGATGGGGCCGCTGTCTCTGTGCCTCTCTTGTGTGGCAGCTGATTGAGTATATGTGTTGCAGATGACTTTCTCAGGTCACTCCACAACACCCTGTACCCCTGTGCAGTCTACTATTCTCTGCGGCGTTTGGTGCCCGTACCCCTCGGTACCTATGGCCTGGTGCCTGTCGACGTCATGGCTGATACCATCACCTGATAGGCGCGCCGTCCCTGATCGACCGCACGTGACCGACGCTCGAACTCCTGTATATTACCCGATCTATGGGTAATATAGCGTGTCGTAAAATTCATGTGATCGTCGTCTGCGCCAACGTCTATCGTGAATGTAGTTTGTGTTTCTTTTGACTTTTCTTTTGTTTTTCTTTTGTTTTTCTATTAGTTTCTTTTTATATATAAATGATTTGAGTAAGATAATTGCGTTTATCACAACACACTCCACAGCCCCCTTTCCATCTCTATCTTAGTATAGCTTCGTTCCAAGTAGTTAAATAGCTAGCTACTGTACAATAACAATCCAGGCAGTTTAATCTCCAGTTTCTACTCTTGTTGCTGGCTTGCTGAAGCCACAGTTCCAGGTATTTTGACTGAATGTTGTTGACAGTCAGGTGTTAGCTGTAGCTGTCGCTGCACATGGTGTTAGTGCATACAACCGTCATGGATTCCCCTCTCTATTCTCTCTATATCTCTTTACGAACCTCACGATCCCATCATGCATATGCAACCCCATGTCAAGATTGGTTTTTAGGCGTTAATATCGTGTATTAGCAAACACAGCGAGTGCCCAAATAACTTGTGCAAATAAGTGTGCCGTTCGGTGAAGAAGGTGAACCAATAAATGTTCAGAAGATAAGCGAGCTGCCCAAACGGAGCTTGCCCTATCTACAGTTGTAGCGAAAGAGCCCATGGCACTCGATGATGTAACATGCAAGGTGTGTCACAGAAAGGTTGTTTAAGTAGCAACAATCCTTTCGCTGGCGAAGGCACTCCTTCGGAGCCCTTTGCAGACAGCACAGAGAGTAGTTCGAAGGCTAAGGTAACGAAGGTGAAGTACGAAAACACACCAGTGGTGCTCAAGTCCTCCTCTGGTCAAAGATAGGAATCTACAGGAGATGGCTCAAGACGATGATCACAGTGAGGTCAAGTTTGCACAAGATAGACGTATGATAATTGAACTGGGGAATATACATGCGAATGTAGACTACTTATATCGAACGCTCATGTGATATTGGCGAATGGGAAAGAGGCCGTCAGGAGTCAGGGTTGGATAAGGGTGCGCAGTCAGGATACAGAATAGATGAAACACATATACAATAGAAAGAAGGAGGAGTGCAAATGTGAAATGACGGGGAGAAAAGAGGATGAAGGCACCTATGTACAAAAACACGCCTCGCGACCTGCATATATGTTACCCTGCACGGACTCTTCGTCTGCTGGGTTGGTCCCACATGATCTAGGGTTAGGACATTCTGCGAACACATCCCGGCCATATGAACACCTAAAGGGGTTGCATTGGAAAGATGATGGGGCCAGTGATGGATCATCACGCCGGGTAGAGGATGTTGATCGCATTTGATGGCGTGCCTGCTGGCAAATGATGCGAGCAGTGAATGGTCGTTTGGCAAATGTGGCGAAGGGCGAACGGAGAGAACATAGAGGAGGCATGGTCGAAGGGAGGGGCGAAGCCGAGTGAACATGGAGGAGTGGTGAAAGGGGAAACAGCGATAGCTGGGTGCAAGAAATACATGAGTCGTGACAATCCGACCATAGGAACATCAAAAGGGGGTTGAGCCAGGGAGGTGATAGGGCCAGTGATGAACCACTAAGCGGGTCAAAGGACGACGATCGTGCTTTGATGGCATGGCTATGGTGAATGACATGAACAGCGAAGACCGATCACCGAACTCAGTGAAGGGCAATCAGAGCGAACATAGAGGTGGAGTGAGGAATGGGAGGACAGAGTGACTGGGTATAGGAAATAAACGCGTCATGACACCCCTCCGGCAAGGCTTTCTACAATAACTGTGGTATGAATGGCCATGCAGTGGCAAGGTGTTATGCACCTGGAGGCGGGCTTGAAGGTCAAGCACCTTGGATGAAAAATAAACAACCCTTGAAACCCACCTTCTCTAAACCCAACAATGCATTCTCATCAAATACCACAAGGATACCATCATCTAGTACCACTGATGATATAATCAGATTAGCTGAACAATAGTTTTCTGATCTGATGATATCTGTGGTCATAGTTAAGGCGGATGCTCGCAACTTTTTATAAATTACATGTAGCTTCACCCATTTTATTCTCAGATTATAGAAAAGAAGAGGGTGAAAGTGTATGGTAATTTTATTGTTGGGATATAAATAAATTTACTTTTGTCCCTCCCTGAGTGGCAGCTCCGCCGACAAGAATGCCTCTTCTTATTTTTTCTACCAACTTTTAATATACACTATATCATTATAACTATTCATATTAATACTCCTTTTTGTCATGAAAATATCAGTAAGCCATCACCACCACCACAACCCATCCAACCACCGCATATACGCTGCCCCACGTCTCACATACACTTCCACTCGCACCACCCACGTCTACCCAAGCCCACACATGTCCGCACGACACATCACAGCATTCCCATCGCTCCACTGATTCGACCCTGACCCAACACCCACAGATCCACCCAACACGAGTCGAAGCCCAAGCCCGAGGGGCATTGATCCACAGAGGAGCTAGTTGTTGAACCGCATGTCCACATATCTTCCATATATCCTTCCTTCCTAACCACAACTCATATTTCTGATACATATGACTACCTACACCCATTCCCATTCGATAGACCAGTCTCTTAGCTACCGCTGCTTCCGGACCACCATACCCCTGAGTCCAGACACCAGAAGTCGATCCACATGTCCATCTTCTGCTCTTCACACCGCAGCACACTACGTAGTTAGATAAATAGTTCAGCTCATGTATCCACATCCCCCAGTCAATCAGAACTCACGTTGAACCACACTGGTATTTTGCGACGCACAGAACTGCGTAGTTGTTGCTGAAGAGGATACACACATTGTGTTTCCTCTATATCTTCATTTCTATAAATCCACTCGATTCGACTTCGAGCCGAAGTCTGAATCTAAATCACTATTCTATCCACTATCAGCTGCTCTTAATCTTTCACACTTTTCATATATATTACAAATATCTATCCGAGTACTATTACTTCATATTGTACTCTAATACTCTCTCATTATAACTATTCATACTAATACTCCTACTCATAACTGTCAGAAGTATCTATCCAAGTATTTATTACTCTCTCATATGTATATATATCTTCAAGATGTTTAAATATATACAGAATCTTCTAATAACATCTATTATTCTCCTTATAAATACTACTATATATTCATATATGTTGTTATTAATACTCTTATAATATATATTATATACTCATATATGCTGTATCACATGACCTTTTTGGTTATCCTCCTAAGTCTAGAAATCCACTACCTGTCGAAAACATCTCTACAGTCATTCTCAGCACAGGAACTACTATACCTTCATCTCCTGAAGAGAGAGCCATCTGGCTGATTTATTCAGCCACCTCCAGCCACATCTCCAGAAACAGATCATTATTCCACAATATGCAAAACATGTCATCAGTCAAAATTGACATAGCAAATGGAGAGTTTACTGCGAATCAATGTGGTACTATCAGGATAAAAATCCTATCTGGTCCCCGATGGGAACTCGAGGACATCTGCGTCACCCTTGTTGATGTCATATATGGCAGATGCTCACAACTTTTTATTACCTGTAGCTTCACCCATTTTATTCTCAGATTATAGAAAAGAAGAGGACCAAAGTATATGCCAATCTTATTGTTGGTCTATAAATAAATTTTCTTTTGTCCCTCCCGAGCGGCCGCTCCACCGACAAGAACACCTCTTTTGATTTTTACGCCTCTTCTTATTTTTTCTACCCACTTTTAATATACACTATATCATTATAACTATTCATATATATTACAAATATCTACACAACTACTATTACTCCATATGGTAGTCTAATACTCTCTCATTATAACTAGTCATACTAATACTCCTACTCATATCTATTAGAAGTATCTCTCCAAGTATCTGTTACTCTATCTTGTAGTCTAATACTCTCTCATATGTATATATATCTTCGAGATGTTTAAATATATACAGAATCATCTAATAACATCTATTATTCTCCTTATAAACACTACTATATATTCCTATATGTTGTTATTAATACTCTTATAGTATATATTATATACTCATATATGCTGTATTACATAACCATTATGATTATCCTCCTATGCACCCAAGCTGAGTCCAACTTACTCTCTGTTGGATGAATGACTAATTCCAATATCATCATACATTTTGGAACCCACATGTCATGGTTGATCCTCAATAGAAAGGATGCAAGGAAAACACCTATGTTGCTATCCCCATCAAACCCAAGGATGAAACTGTCAACTTCATCTCAGAATCCTCTGGCCCAGGCTTATGGAACTACAGACTCACTCATACAAGTTATCATGTTATAGAGAATATGAGAAAGCTCCAGATGGTTGAGAACTTTAACCCTGGAGTTCATTATGGATCACAACCACAATGTTTGAGTTATCCATACGGCAAGCAGACTCACTCTTCTTTTCAGAAAGTTGAGAATCTACCTGGACACATTGGAGACGTTGTAGTTTCATATTTAGGTGGCCCCTTCAAGGCCTCTGTAGGGAACTTCAGGTATTTTATCACTTGTATCAATCTCAAGACGAGGCTGGCCAGCATCGATTTTCTCAAGAATAAAAAATTCTCTATGATCACAGCATCTTTCAAACTCTACATGGCATGGCTACTATGTCAAAAGAATGCCACCGTCAAGTGAATTTGAAGCAATGATGGGAGAGAATACATGGGGAATTCAGGATTCAAGTGCTAAGTCAAAAACTTTCTCAGGCCTACCACAACATCCAAAAACCAAAATTCCTCATTCTCCTATATACACACTAGCTACACCACTTCTTAGTGGATCACTCACAACAATCGGCGACAGCACTAGGCTCCTATGAAAAAGAAGCCTCCAAAAGATCGATGCCGCCGAGCGTTGACCCACAGGTGCCTGCCACGTCACAAAACCGTATGAGGGCAGGCACCGCACAGCAGAGCAGCATGAAGAGAAGAGCCAAGTTATTGGCCAAGCCGAATGTGTCAGTACGAACCAGAGAGCAGGCTAGACAGTTCCTCAACAGATACGGTTACTATGCAAAGGATGACTCGCTGGCCGCGGAGCAGCTCAGCTACCTGCTATTATCCCTGACACACAACGCCAGTGGCAAAACACTGCAGAGGGCATTAGAGCAGTGGCAGTCCTGATGCTGGAAGAAGCGGCGAGGGGAGTGGGTGCGGCGGTGATGAGGCACGTTGAGAGGAGCCTAGAGCCAGCTCTCACCAAGGTCAGAGCAGCGGTTGATGAAGCAAAGGAGGCAGTGGAGGTCGCTAAAGCGGTGACAGAAGGGGCGTACAACGTGGTAAAACATATCAACAGCATGAAAAGACCAAGCAAGCAGAATGGAGGTGATGAGATAGGGAGGACGTCATATGCAGCCGCGCTCAAAGGTAATGTACCCCTGTCACATCCAAGTAACTTGGCAAGAGCAAAAGCCAGAGCGAGACAAATACTGATCGATGGAGACCTGAAAGGGGGACAGAACGCGCTTACAGAGTTGACCGAACAGGAACTAGTAGCAAAGGCGAATGAAGCTATTGATAATCTGGAGGAAGATCACAGCCAGACCAGCATGGCATTTGTCAGAGCCAAGAAACTAGCAAACGGCGGAATAGTCTTCGACCTAGAAACGGCGGAGGCGGCTAGGTGGATCCAGATGAACAAAAAAGTGTTCCTCAACAAGTTCAGTGGGACAGCCATGATAAAAGACAGGGCCCTGTCGGTCATAGTAGAATATGTGCCCCTAACCCACTCACCGGATGTGCTGGCAGAGGTGGGGAAAATCAAACGGGACTTGAAACTACCAACCAGCTCCCTGATCTCAACCCGTTAGATAAAACCCATACACCGAAGAATGACGGGCCAAACATCCACCCACATTATAGTGGAGTTCAACACCATGGAGGCCGCAAACCAGAGTATAAGAGACAGACTGATTATAGTGGGAAAGAGAATGTGGGCCAGGGGGATGAAGAGGGAGCCGCACCGCTGCCTGAAGTGCCAGCTATACAATGTGCGACACATCACAGCAGAATGCAACAGCCAAGAGAAGTGCGGGACCTGTGGGGATGAACACAGAACCGCCGATTGCAGGAGAGCGACCCGACGAAATTCAGATGCGTTAACTGCAACGTGCAGGGACACGCGTCATGGGATAGAACATGCCCAATGTTCAGGGCAACATGCACAGCGGCAGAAAAGAGCGAGCCGGAGCATACCTATAGGTTTTTCCCAGAAGAGCACCCATGGACATGGGAGCAGCAAAGAGAAGTGGAAGAGGCAGTCGATGCAGGGGAGATACTGAAAAGAGTCAGCGCCCAAGAAGATAGAAGGGCTCGAGCGGCGGAGGAAGAGGTGAGCAGGGGGAGACAGATGGGCGATATCAACGAAAACCGGCGGCAAAGAGAACAAGAAAGCTTGCGATACAGACCCAGGATGGAGAGCAGAGGAAGCACCAGAGGGGAAGGGCGAAGGGCGAACCCCAGAGTCGGACACAGGGACCAAGGGTGACACAAACACCAGCCAGGAGAGGGCAGGCAGAGCCGACTAGACGACTACAGGATAGGGAGCAGCCGCGAATGGCCCCAGACAGGACAGCAAACTGTCGGTGACAACAGCGTGCTCCAAGGATGAACACAACAAACCAACAGAAAAAAACTTGAGAATCAGACAGCAGAATGTGAACAAATCACTAATGGCAACGGTCGAAATGCTAGCTAAGTGCCCACCTGACCGCTATGACATCCTCGCAGTTCAAGAACCATACATTGACTCTTTGGGAAACTCTAGAGCCACGCCAAATTGGTACTCGGTGTACCCGAAAATGCACTTCCAGGACAAGGGAAAGAGGACAAGGTCGATGCTCCTAGTGACCAAGAGAATAGCCACAAGCACATGGGGGCAGAGGAGTTAGGGCCGCCAGACGTCACGGCAATAAAGCTGAAAACATGCATAGGTAACGTGCTGATCATGAACATATACGCTGACTGCGCACAGTCTGATAGTATAAGAGCTACACGACAATACATGCAGAGAAAGGCGACACAAGAAGGGGTGCAAGGACAGGAGATAGAAGAAGTGATGTGGTTAGGAGACTTCAATAGGCATCATCCGATGTGGGACGAACTACGAAACTTGCACCTCTTCACCAGAGCCAACTTGGATGAAGCACAGGTCCTGCTGGATGCGATATCGGAGCACGGAATGCATATGGTACTGCCTAAGGGCGTCCCCACACTCAAAGCAATGAGGGGCACTGTCCCACTATCACACCCCAACAACCTGGCCAGGGCAAAAGCACCTCAACGTCAGATCCTGATCGACAACGACCCGAGAGCCGAACAAAATGCACTTGCTACTCTCTCGGAACAGGAACTCGTGGCGAAAGCCAACGAAGCCGCAGGCCAGCTCGATCGGACGGATGACAACAACGGGGTGTGTTTCATGGGGGCCAAGAAACTAGCCAACGGAGGGATAGTCTTTGAGCTGTGCACGGCAGACGCGGCGACGTGGATACAAGCTCACAAAGGGGAATTTCTAGAGAAGTTCAGCGGGACGGCGGTCATCAAAGACAGGGCGGTATCAGTCATAGTAGAGTACGTGCCGCTCACCCATGCACCAGATGCCCTCGCCCAACTTCGAAAGATCGAGTGCGACTCGATGCTGCCGGACAACACTCTCATATCAACAAAATGGATCAAACCGGTACACTGGAGAACAGAGGGACAAAGGTTGGCGCATATCATAGCGAAGTTCGCGACCACAGAGGCAGCAAATCAGAGTATCAGAGTATCAGAGACGGAATGATAATAGCGGGCAAGCGTACCTGGGCGAGGAGAATGAAAAAGGAACCCCGACGGTGCCTGAAATGTCAGAAGCACAATGCCAGGCACATGGCTGCCGAGTGCACGGAGATGGAGAAGTGCGGCACATGTGGCAAACCCCACAGGACAGCGCAATGCGAGGAAACAGACCTGAGCAAGTTCAAGTGCGTGAACTGCGATGAACATGGGCACGCATCCTGGGACCGGACTTGTCCTGCGTTCAAAGTGGCATGCCAAGTGATAGAAAGAACAGACGCGGAACATACATACAAATATTTCCCTGGAGACAGCCCCTGGACCTGGGAGCAGCAAGGAGATGGGAGGCAGTTCGAAGACGCGGGTGAGCTCCTTAGGAAATTCAACAAGCAAGACGCAATCAGGAGACAGAATGCAGAAATGCAACAATTGTTGGGTGCATTTATGCTCCTGCACCAAAATCAAGCATAATATATTCAATTTATTGTGTGGTGTTTCAATATTTTCTCATACTGTTCTTGTACCATGCATCCACTCCCCTGCTTATTTTCGAAATTTTCTAGCCACTCCCTATCTCTCCATTCCATTCTGTTATTTCTATTTTCACAGGCGGCTGCACCCAGCGGAGTTTGAAATGACTTCGACGCGCGAGCCCTTGGGCGCTAAAGGGCCGGGTGCAAGTATATGCCTTCTGAGACAGGATTACACTCCTCTCTCAGTGACAATAAATTCACTGAGAGAGGCGAGTAGTATCTTTCATATTTACATAGCATGTTGACTGAAAATCATGTAGTATATTTGATTCTAGGTATTGTATTAATATATCAGTGACAATAAATTCACTGAGAGAGTATATTTGATTCTAGCTTTCTAAGAACTCTACCGAACCTTCCCTGCCATAGCCCCTAGTTGCTAACAACAATACGGGGAGTGGAATGTAGTTAGAGGGGGGAGGGGGCAGCGTGAGGGAAACAGAGGAGGCAACCCGCCAAGAGGACATCGCGACGCCGGCTGGGCAAGTGGAGAGGGACGACAGGCACGCTTGGATGAGTACGGCATAGGGGGAGAGCCACCAGAAGGACAACAGCGAGAGGACAACGACGCGGACTTATATCGGGGATGAGTGAAGATGACACACTCAGAAAATACTTGCGGGTCAGACAACAGAACGTAAACAAGTCGCTCACAGCGACCACAGACCTCCTAGCTAAGTGCCACCCCAGCAAATATGATATAATAGCGATACAAGAGCCGTACATTGACTTTCTTGGAAATTCCAGGGCTACCTCGCACTGGTACATGATATACCCCAACACGCATTTCAAGGACAGGGCCAAACGAATGAGGTCCATGATACTCATCAACAAGGATACGATCACAAACGATTGGGCGGCCGTGGACATAGGAACGCCAGACATCACAGCAGTTAGGATAAGAACCAGCGCCAGTAATGTGCTAATATACAACATATATTGTGACTGTACCCACTCTGACAGCATAAGAGATTTACAGAGACATATATGAAACATGGAGAAAGAAGGACAGGGGCAGAGCGATGACATATGTGGGAGCATATGGTTGGGCGACTTCAACCGGCATCACCCGATGTGGGACGAGAACAGAAACTCACACCTGTTTACCCGCAACAATCTAGACGAAGCGCAGCTGCTACTAAACGCGATCGCAGACCACGACATGCAGATGGCTTTGCCGAAAGAAATACCAACGCTAAGAGCCATGACTACTGGGAACTACATGCGAACTGACAATGTGTTTATCTCCACAGAAATGCTAGAACAAATCATCAGCTGCATGACAGTTCCAGAAGACCGACCAGCCAGAAGCGACCACTTCCCGGTCGACATGACGATAGACATCTCACTCAGAAGGGTCGAGTTTGCTCCCAAATCCAATTTTAGACAGACCGACTGGAAGGAGTTCAACAAGGAGCTCGAGGCGTGCCTGAAAAATAGGATCAGCGACCCAACACCAGGGGACAAGGTGCACTTCCAAAGAAGCCTTGAGACGCTCACGGGAGTCATATTGGAGACGGTAGAGGAACTAGTGCCCAAAACTAAGTCATCTCCATACATGAAACGCTGGTGGTCGCTGGAACTGACCAAAGCCAGGGCGGATGCTAGGAGGGCGGGAAGGAAAGCGTACTCCAAGCGACACGACCCAGCAGACAGGGTACATGAGGACTATAGAAGAGCGAGGAGCCAATACGTGAGCAAGGTAGAAAAAGCGAAGCAGCATCACTGGGAAGCGTTCCTGGAGGAGGTGGGTCAGAAGACGGTGTGGACGGCTCACAAATACGCCTCAGCAGACCAAACCGACGGAGCGCGGACACGCATACCAACCCTCACAGACAAAAGGGAAGATGGGTCCAAATGGGTGGCAGACAGAAACGAGCAGAAGGCGGACATGCTCTTCAGCACGTTTTTCCCAGAGACGAGAGCGGACGCTGAGGCAGTACAGGAGGGCTATCAATACCCACAGCCAGCTTTTGACTACGCACCGATAACAGACGAACAGATAAAGAGAGCGGTAGAAAGGCTCAATCCATTTAAGGCCCCCAGGGTGAACGGTATTCCCAACGTGTTAATAAAACAGTGCGTTGACACGCTGCTACCTTATATAGGACCGCTATATCGTGCCACGTTTGAGCTCGACATCTACCCAGCAGAATGGAGAAACTCAGTCACCCGAGTGCTTCGCAAGCCAGGAAAAAGCAACTACACGCTGCCAGGGTCATACCGCCCCATAGCCTTGCTAGATACATTAGGGAAAGTCCTCTCAGCCTGCGTAGCTGAAGATATCGTCAAAATGACAGAACGGCACCACCTGCTCCCAGAGAACCATTTTGGCTGCAGGCCGGGACGCACCACCACTGACGCTCTCCCCTACACCATTGCCGCAACCAAGGATGCTTGGAGAAAGGGAAGGGTAATCGGCCTGTTGTTCTTGGATATCAAGGGGGCTTTCCCCAGCGTTGTATTAGACCGACTGACACATAATATGCGTCGCAGGGGAATACCGCAAGAATACACCAAGTGGATACGAAGAAGAGTGGAAGGCAGGGAGACCACAATAAGTTTCGACAACTTCAGCGCCCCAGCCAGGCTTGTAGGCCGAGGGATGGACCAGGGATGCCCAATCTCAGCCATAGCATACCAATTCTATAATGCAGATCTACTCAAAATGGTCAAACGGAAGAACAGGGAAGATTGCGTCGGTTTCGTAGATGATACCACGCTGATAGCGGAAGGGAAAGATCTACAAGAGGCTTTTGACAAGTTAAAGGGCATCATGTGCAGAAACGACGGAGCCAGCGACTGGGCCAAACAGCACCAGTGCATGTTCACGGTGGACAAGTTCGGGCTTATGGGACTCACCAGAAGGCGAGAGCGCGACCCGGGAAAGCCCAAGTAAAACAGACCGATAACTAGGCCGTCCATAATGATAGGACAGCAGGTCATCAAGCCCGTAGCCACCCACAAGTTCCTGGGGGTAATCATTGACCAGGAACTGCGTTTCAAAGAGCACGTCAATTACACACTCAAGAAGGGCGATATGTACATCGCACAGTACAGGAGGCTCGCGAAGCCGACAAAAGGCGTGACAGCTAAGTACATGAGAAGATACTACCTGGCCGTCGCAATCCCGAGAATGCTCTACGCCGCTGACATATTCCTCATTCCAGGCACAAAGCACAGCAAAGGGACGAAGGGGAACATAAACAAGCTAGCTAGAGTCCAGAGACAGGCTGCGATCTCTATAACAGGAGCTATGAGCACGACAGCGAACGATATACTGGACGCTCACGCCAACCTATACCCCTTCCCCCTACTAGTCGCGAAGATAGTACACCAGGCGGCACTAAGAATCGCTTGCCTACCGTCGACCCACCCTCTGACACCAAAAGCGCGCAGAGCAGCAGCGAGATACGTGAAGAGGCATCGATCGCCGCTACACGAAATACTCCACGCCTTCGATATCCAACCAGAAGCAATGGAAAAAATCAAGATGGTAGTCCATGGGCCGAAGTGGAGGCCGTCTTTCCAGATACGTATACCTAAAGACAGGCAACAGGCGATTGACGAACTCATGATAGATCCTGCGGAAGTCAAGGTATATACAGACAGGTTGTGTATCGAAGGAGGAGTAGGAGCAGCAGCGGTGTTATACAGGGGGGGCGTAGAAAGACAGGTGGTCAGGCTGTACCTGGGAACAGAACACGAGCACACGGTGTTCGAGCCTGAACTGGTGGGAGCAGCGATGGGAGCTAAGCTGTTAAACACTGAGAGGGCGCTAAGGTATGTCATAGCGGCCGATAACCAGGCGGCCTTGCAGACCACCAGACAAGAGAAGGCGATCTCGGCGCAATACATAGTAAACGCATTGCACAGACAAATCCAGGGAGTCACCGAGCAGCAGCCAGGGGCGAAAGTAGTTATGAGGTGGGTGCCGGGGCACGAGGGAGTGGAAGGAAACGAGAGGGCGAACGAGGAGGCCAAAAGGGCGGTGAGAGGGGAGTCGAGTGAGGAGAGGTTTGTACCGATCGAGTGCAGAGGAACCCTGCCCAGGAGCAAGGCGGCAAAGCTGCAGCGCTTTCAAAAAGCTATACGGCAAGAGGCTAAGGCGATATTTGCACGATCCCTGCGAGCACGCATTGCCCACAAAATGGACCGATCCATGCCCTCCACAGCTTATTCCAGACTCAGCCAAGACCTACCGCGCAGACATGCCAGCGCCCTAGTGCAACTCAGAACCGGACACGCGGCACTGAACAAACACCTGCACAGAATAGGCAAGGCAGACTCGCCTATGTGCCCAGCCTGCGGCAAAGCGGAGGAGACAGTGTACCACTACCTGTTCAGATGCCCAGCGTACAAGACACAGCGACAAGAGCTACAGAAAGCGCTCCGAAGAGGAGCCACGATGCCCGCAACTGTCATGGGCAAGCCGAAAGCGATGAAGCATCTGTTCAAGCACGTGCAGGACACTAAGAGGTTCGCCAAAATGCATGGGGAGCTGACAACGCTGCCACAACGGGAGGACAGCAGGAGGCGTTCGAAGAAGTGAAAGGAAGAGCAGTACAAAGAGCGAAGAATGAACCCCTCGCCAACCTAGGCATGGACAAGCTCGGGGCCTCGCCCACGGAGCGCAAGCGGAGATAGAGGTAGAAAGGGCGGACAGAATAACATTTTAGACCGGGGCTTTGTAGAATTTGTCTTACATAGGGCCTTGCCCCAAAAGACATAAAATTGGATTATAAAAAAAAAAAAAAAAAAAAAAAACCAAGCATTCCTGACCGCTGAGTATCAACCAGGAACAGTCAACATCTCTCAGTCGCACCAGAAGATGACAGAACTACGCCTCAGTTCTTTGTTCGAGTAAGCGCATGTCACCATACCATCCGCCCTCCAGGTATCCGCTTTCTAACAACTGTACAGAGACAGGAACATCCGCCTTGGAGAAGAAATGGATGACGATGCTCTCGTTATTCTCTTCGACATTGGCTTGGACTCACGATTGCCTGCTCTAGCCAAGTGGAAGCAACAATATGATGCATCGAATCTGAGATTCACAGATGCTAACAGTGTCAAGCTCGCTGAGACGGAATCCAAACTCAGCGAGCATCGGGGTCTGCTCGAGGTTGCGCTAGAAAACACTACTATTCAGCATATTCCCGATTGCTACGGGTATGTGTGCAGAACGGAGGGTTACTATCTGTCTAAGCTCCCCTCAGATCTATGTTCAGCTTAAGCGACCTCGCTAGTGATACGCTATGGAATCTCGGTCGAGAAGAGGTCAATGCGTCCACGGGTGAATGACTTTGCCCATATCTTGTTATCGGTTTTCATTGTGATATCTTTCCCACAGAAATATTACGATCGCTTGGTAAAATATCACCACAGCTTCATGCCATGCAGAAGAAAGGGCTACAGAACATGAAACTCAATCAATTACCGGACGAGTCGCAATACAAAAGGCGCAAGGATAACTTCTTAATTGTCGCGCACATTTTGGAGGCTCATGACAAGTGGGAGGAGTTAGAGAAACAAAGGCTCGTGGACGCTATCATGAGTAGCGACGCTCTCCACACCGCGTTTCCCAGTTGGCTGTTAGAGGACAGCAAGGGAAAGAGTAAACATGTGCTTGGCACCATTTACAACACTTTGGCAGAACCTTTCGTCGACCGTTCCAAAGATGTCATCCGCCGTGCCAAGGAAGCACTTCGGTGGACATGCTCTCAGATGATACCTTTATACAGAGGGTACCGGTCATGTGCGACGAAGAGCCACTTTTGCTAGACGCTGCCTTGCGTATCGGCAAGATTATACTTGGCATTCTGAAACGGAAGATTGGCAGGGTTGTGCAGAAGGTGTATGCAGAGCTACACCGCAGCGAGCTGGATCAAATTCAGACTCAAATACGCCAGCAACCCAGGATAACAGCAGACAACGAGAAGATATCCTCCCGTGTTTCTCTCATTCAGGAGATCAACGATTCGTATGACTTAGATTTCACGTAGGTTTTTATTTACGTAATGCTGCTGCTGTGTCTCGTGAGATAAATCCAACCACAGCATGGATATCACCTTGAACAAACTTTCAAAATCTCGTGGTTCTGACCGGAGTGAGTCCGTCCTGACGCTAGGTTAGCGTCTGTGCATTGACAGATCCTGCAGACAAACAATATGAGGTATTTTGGGAGGAAGAGATCCAGACCCCAGCGCATCTGCAGTATACTGTCCACCTCCTAGGCTTGACAACAGACGACAAACAGAAACTTTGCCTCGAATCTGGATATGATTACGTCCCTCGCCCACAGTTTCGAACACATCCTCCCGAATTCTCTTTACCGGTGGGACATCATATCTGGTGCGTGTCAACATCAAAAGGTTATCATGGCACTTCAGACTGATCAAAACGGTGCTAAGCCATGTTCAGCTGTTTCAGAATAACCGATGTCTTCTGATCGTCAGTGACGACAACAGAAATCTAAAAGTCTTTTTAGACGACATAGATGCCCTGAATAATGTAACCAAAGCTGACCACACAAAAGCTGTGTTCAGCCACACAAAGCTGGGCTCAGATGTGAGGATCGCGGTTGACGAAGCACGTGCTTTACTCGTTCTTGTATCGTCAGATGGAAGTGTCAGTGTACTTGTTCGTCAACACCTCGAGCGAGATGCTTATCCCAACATTTCTGCATTCCAGAATGCTTGTCGATTGCATATATATCGTCTCATGGAGAAATTCTCTACGTTGGCTGCACGCGGAACTCCGATGTCGCTCTATTCGTGGCATGACGGGCCGTTACGGATCACCGATGCTTGTTTTGTCTCCGGACAAGAAGAAATATTTCTGGTTGACAATCGAGAAGGTCGCATATATTCTTTCGTGACTCAGCAGTGGAGACCTGCCACACTGCATCTGATTCAACAACCCTTGGCAGTTTTCTCCACTCCCGATGGAGCCTGCCTAGTTGCGGTTGAGCGGGACCAAGAGCGATTTCGCGCAAGGGTATATCATTGGGCATCATTTGGCTCCAATGCAGGTCTTGTCGTCGATCTTCCTGATATCCAGCCAACTTCCTTCGGTATCACGTCACTGGCTCAACGAAATGTGGTCCATGCACTGGTGCTCTCACCATCACGCCATATGTTTCGGTCGGTATCGCTACAAATTACCCGACAGAGCTCGGAGTTCATGTTCCGCCAGCAAGAGGAAAAACAAAAGCATAAAACAAGCACCCAGAATTATACGCAACACAACAGTCTGATAGATTGTCACCGTGAATCTTGGACTCGATTCCCCGTGGTCCCAGCAGTCTCTCGCTCGACCATTCGCCCTGGAAGTCGCGCCACAGCCTGGCTGCAGTTTGTCACAGAGGATCGCAGCCTCCACCAGCGCTTTGCGCCGTATTGGCGTGACATGATCACCTCTTTTGAAACGAGTACTCGTAAGCCTACTGAAGGCGTGCTACTAGGCTGCTTTGTCTCGGGCACAGATCCTAATACACTTTCCCGTGATGGGTGTCAAACGTTATCCGAATTTCATGCGGGAGAATGGCTGGTCGAACTTCTGTGCTTAATTCCTATACAGATCTGTATAACCCGCGACAACCGATTTATACCCTTGAAAGATGGCGTGTGGTCTCCAGATCTCGAGCGCTCGTTATTAGGTGCAGATTTGAGTCAAGTTGTTGAAAGTCTGTGGACAGTCATTATTTGATCCATTTGAGTATACGCTTACCAATTGATGGAAGGTATTTCGTTTGGTTGGTATGAAGGCCTTCTCCAGTCGTACTACCGAGGCAAAAAGGTGAAGGTGATTTCATCTATGGGCCAACAGAGTGTGGGAAAGTCGTACATGATGTGAGTATCCACGCCTATGTCATCTTCGTATTACAATTGAAGAACATCTAGCAATCACTTCACCGATTGTTCATTTGAGGGCAGTGCAATGCGGACAACCGAAGGATGTCGGATGTCTTGTTAAGTCCATGCTTTAGTTTCAATAGCTATCTACTCTAATGCGTTATTTAGTCACCCCAACCGATGAATTTCTTGTTGTTTCCCTTGACTTTGAAGGAATGGATTCTATTGAACGTTCGTCTCAGGAAGGTTTGTCATTATTTGAGACAAGACAAAATATGAGTGTTAAGCATTCCATCGTCAGACACACTCCTCGTTTTATTCAATGTGGCAATTTCGAATCTGGTGGGTGTTATCTATACTGTCATCACTGGTGCTATAGTTGCACTATCACAGGTCCTTTTCCGCAACAATTTCGTCTTGTCACGAGACATCGCGACGTCATTCCAAAGCTTCCAATCCTCCTCACTCGTGCTCAACCCTGCTTCGAACCCGACTTGTTCCAAGGCCAGTTGGCTATCATATCAAGGCAAGTTGGTTTGATGATAGATGACATGCACCCTAATGTTCATTGTGTAGGACGTCATAGACTCGGACAGCAAGGAAATTGTCAAAGAGTAGGTCGGCTTAGCCACTATGTTCGCGTTCTGAAGTAACTGTCACAGGTTCTCTGAAAAATTACATCGTATTGTGATGGAGGAGCAAGACTCAAACTTCATTACTCGATTGCATAAGGGACATATTAGTATTATCCCGTGGCCCGTTATCGAGTCCAACAAGTTCTACTCGATGTTTCACCAACTGAGAAAGGTTTTGTATTCTCAGCCCATCACCCATCCAGGGGCAGGGGTGTTCCTTTCAACGATGAAGACCCTTATGGCTAAGCTTAAGGTTTGTTTTAACCTTGAAGCGTGGACATCCTCCATTAACTCCCTCACGTAGACAAATGATGGGGGGCTTTAGATCGTGCGTTTTACAAAGCTATATCGTACACAAGCTCAAATTTAATTTAACACTACAGAGAATTTGGGGTCCTTACGGGCTCAGAGGCTGAACGTATACTCCCTACCGCTTTCACAGTTGGGTTGGCCGATGCAGAGACGCAGGAGCCATTGAAGGCCAGTTTACTTGCATTCATTTAGTCACGAGAGCTGAAGTTATATTCATAGGATATTGATAGCGACACGGTGATACCACCAGGTGCCGATTCTACGGCGGCTTTCTACCTGCAAAACTACTCACAGGATCCTTCGGATGCGTCTACGAGACTGGCTGCCTTACGAAACACCTTTACCTGTGAATATCCTCGAACGGATCCAAGATGGATACCCGCTCTTTGTTCGCACCTCAGCAATCTTGGCGATGCCCGCATCAATCATGTTCATGACTGGTTTGACAGTAACTCCTCTAGATTCTCTTCGCATGCCGAAATTGCGGAACTGCAGCGGAAATGTCAGGATGCGATTGTCCAACTCAGGGCGGGCTCCAGCTTTGCAGAATGCAGTGTCAGCAATGCTGCTTTGTTTGCGTCGAACCGCGCCATCATCCCGGGGATCACACTTGCCATACAGACCACAGAGGCAGCACTAATTGTGATTTCTGTGATGTACATTGTGGCTTACCTGCGGGGCATGACTCGAAACACATGTAGGTCTCCAGAGCTGAGATGTTTAGGTAACGCTCACACCACACATAGCTGCACCGGGGCAGCCCATCTGTGTGGCCAATCTTGCGACTTGAAAAGTAAACGGGGCTGTTTGGAGCACTGTACCAAGGTCTGACCGTCCCTTCCCGGCTTTCGTTTTTACAGCTAACGATAATATAAGGAAATTGACCATATTGACGATGAGCACATGTGTTCTTCTAAGAAACATGAGTGTGGAGAGGTATAGATTCAATCAGTCTTTTACGTATCCCTCCGCCATTGAAATCCCTTCTCAGCCATGCGCTCTTACCAGCATCCGTATTCCAAGCGGTGGTCAGTTCACCTGCGAAGGGCGATGCACCACTCCCTAGTGAGAGGCAAATAATTGATTTCTCACACATCTGAAGTTTGGTTTTCTCAGCGATGAGACCCATGACATGCATGTCTGCCAAGAGAGATCATGTCCTATTTCGTGTCAGCTTTGTAGGAGACTTTGTTGTTTGAGCCACCTGCACGGATTAGAAGACGTTATTCACCTTTGCGGGTGAGTCGGATGATCTGCATAATATTCGAAGATTTATTATCCCAACATAGAGAGATACATCCATGCGGCGCACTATGCTCAGCTCAGGGTGCATGCGATATCTCCACCGTGCCCCTCAGGGTGGAATCCACATTTACAGGTAAACTGGAGACATATCAATTTACCAAGGTAAAAGCTGTCCTACTGCCGAGTCTACTATCGCATGCTTTGGCTGACCTTCCTTGGACGATCAGTACTCGCAAGTTGTCAAGAGGGTTCCCTGTAGTCTCAGCATCCCAAGAGGTGTCCTCGAACATGCTGGGCCACATCAGCACAGTCAGTCACCGGATGTATTTCACTATTGTGAATCTAGGCAAGCCACGTAATGTTTTAATTTGACGCCGCCAGAGTGTAATGTATCAACGCAGATGCCCCCACTGCGATTACCTTTGCACACTGCCTTACGGTGAGCAGACTATCAAGCATATGAATGAGATTCTGATAGCAGTTGCCTAGATCATAACCAGAAGATTCATGAGACATCTCACGGAAGTTGCTCTAAGACACAGGTAAGAGTTTGGGGCCCCGAGATGCATAAATCATCAACATTTTCTAGTGGGCAATTGAAGGAAACCAAGATGCAGTGTTGGAAGTGAACGGACACAAGTACGCTGCAAATGATAGGTGATTTACACCCCCCAATTTAGCACAAGCATTTGCGAGTGACAACACGTGTATTCCTGGTCTTTAGTGGGAGCCCTTTCCTTTGCAGCATGATGTGTGCTGCACTTGGTCGCCACACCCATGTGGATTATTGTAGGGCGGAAGGAACGGTGTGCGATGGACCTCAGCTACAGCACATAAATTCTCGAATGCTGCCGCTGCCTGACAGACCAAAAGACTACATTTCACATGAACTCTTTTGGGAACGAACTGGTTTCCAGGGTTAGTTGTAATTACCGATGGAGACACCGTGTCTGTGGCTCACGATCGTTGCCCTCCTAGACCCTTACACTAAGGAAGAGCAGACAGACTTTGCGAAATGGTAAGCTTTCCATCTAACCAGCGGGACGAGACTGTCAATTGATGTGTATTGATCCAGCGATCATCTGTGTCAAGGTCCGATGATGGCCATGAAGTAAAATAGTCATCTGACTGATTTGGCTTCCAGGACCAGAGCACGAAACTAGTCAAGGGGTAGCCCCTCAGCAATCTTATTGCACATTACCCATGTTTCACGAGCCTCAGTCCATTACCCAGCCGTCTTCTGCACAGGGCTATGTATCCACAGATGGACATGACTTTGCGTGCAAAAATCCATCCGTCGGGCATCAGTCGTTCCACGTGTAAGGGCAATCCAAAACTGTTATTCGCGTTGTTCCTGACGTTCAACAGTATTTTAGTGATTGATAGATCATCGTCAATGTCTTCCTCTGACCGACAACCCCAGAGAGGCACACCAGGACACGACCGCATACGTAACCGAGGATACACCAATAGACTTGGTACTGTGTATTCAGCACTGTACAGCTTTTGGACAGCACGCCATGCAGCACTAACTGCTTTGGCTGATCGCCGAGGAACCCTGCCAAGAAACGATGCTTACAGCGTTATTTTATTCAATTCAACTGCACACATTGCCATAGCCAACGACTTCACGACCTCACCGGACGAACTGCTAGACAGCCTCCTCACTCACGAACCAGCGTTTGGGACGTGTTTTGATGTTGCCCTCCGAAGGGCGCAAGGAGTTTTGGAAAATTATTGGAGCAATGAAAGGTAAGAGGCTCTATACAATGGTAAGTATAGAAGTCAGATATTCCTGATTTCAAATATTGCAGATCCCCTGTAGTCATATTTCTCTCCGACGGTGAATGTGCCGTCTCTGATAACAGCATATACGATCTCGCGCAAAAATCACTCGCACGTGGGAAGGCACTCGTCTTCCATTCCGTTTCGTTTGGACCAAATGCAGCGTCATACTACCTGCGTCGTATGGCAGATATAGCATCCGAGGTCCAATCCCGAGCTCCCCCAAATCCCTTAGCTGCTCCCGGAGCCGGTACCTGCTCCTACACTGAGGCGATCGACACGGTCCGTGCTCTCTTTTGAACTAACTTTCATCATATTGAAATAACATAGATCCGACTTGCCGAGACGTTCTTGGGTTTCGCTGCTTCCTTGCAGAAACAACGCGGGAGCTTGCTACGAGCATAATGAACTGTAAAATGGTACACTGAATCCCTTTCCCCGCCCTCCCAAAGTACACGGCTACCTACATGTCCCGCCAGCGCTCAAGCTTCCAGTTATAAACTTTGTAGATTTCAGCTGCGCAGCTCAGCGCTTAGATCGATCGACGGTCACACAGTAATTTAAACTTAAACCTTCGAACACCTTCGAACACGTTCACTAGTACTCGATATCTGGCAGCCCACCTAGTTTCGCTGATCACCTGAGAATGGGCTCCTCAACCTCTGACAATCCGATCCTTGAACTCATAGAAGGTCAAATCCCTGAGCACGTAAGCAGCTTCGAAGGGACTGGTCAATACGCCCAGGGCGGGGCATCCACGTGCGGTTTAGCTGCTCTGAATGCTGTCAGGGTCGTCCTCGGACGCGAGAAGAGTGGCGTGGAGGGTGTAAACCTCCTCGAACGTATCATTACCAGGGAGGCCGTAGACGTAAGCCTTAGTCCTCGCCGTTCATACTCAGACCTCATTTGTCAATAGGAAATTGTGGCAATTTGCGCAAGATGGGCAAGTCAGTTGCATCTTGAAGTGGACGATATAGCTGCTCTGCCCATTTTCAAGAACACGCTGGTTCTTCAGTTTTCAGAGTACCAGACGGCAGAATCAAGCAATTTCACAGCCCTGTTGAGGTATGTTGTTCATCACTCTGTCAAGACGTAGAAGCCGATAATAGCGATCAACATCTTAGACGTCTCGAGAAAACAAGCCGAGAGAAAGCCAGGTCTGCTGCTGTAGTCATCACGCGTCCCCCGGAAATTTTCACGGTTTTCCATGTTCACACACACACACGTCGCCGCTCCAGCATCTTTGCAATTTTCGATTCCCATCCTCGACCCTCCAAAGGTATTAACGGCGCATCATTCTGTCTCTTTCCCACTCTGGCAGCCGCCAGCGATTATATTACCGGGCTTCTCCAAATAGACCCAAGTCTTCTGTCGGGAGGCTTGCAATGGGAGGCCCAGCTTCTTAATCACTACTCTGGCCACATCTTCCTTGCAAGCAACAGCTACAATTTTGATGTGGACGACGTGAGATCTATGTATGATGCCAATATGGATATTCTTGAGCTCAAGTCCCGTCTATCGGATCTGGAGGGAAGAAATAAAGGACTTACCAGTGAAAACTCGGCTCTACTGGAACGAGTTGCGCAGCTTGAAGACGCATCGGTTGTCAGACAATCCCACGCAGAGAGTTCATTGTGGGAGAAGGAAATTGGAGGCTCGCGTGGATCCTCCTCTCCTGTTCCTGGACCTTCCAACCATCGACAGGCGTTGAAGCTTGGGACTTCATCCTCGAACGACGTTCCCAACAATATCTACCGGCAGATTTCTTCCGACTCCAAGGGTCACCTTGGTCATGGCAAAGCTAAGTCAAAGAGTCCGTTGTATTACAAAGAATGCGGGGAAGAAGCGGACTGGGAAGTAGCCTGGCGCGCTCAGGAGGAATTCGATAGAGAGCACAATGCACTGTCTTCTGAAATGGCCCGTCTACGGGACAAAGTCCAAGTCCTGTTTAAATGCCCCGTTTGCTTCGAGACGTACCCTGAGGATTTCGTCGCGCAGATTGACTCGTGCAGGCACAAGCTGTGCAGGCGATGCATGAAGGAGTTCACGACGTCAAAATTGGAAGAACACCGATACCCTATTATCTGTCCGATCTGCCAGACTGCGCAGAGTGTGAAAGAGCCAGGCGGTAAGAGTCGACTCTCTGTTTTGTGATAGTCCGCTTCCGATGCGTACCGAGACGTCTTATGCTATCTTTCATTCATCGCAGTCATCACCAGAGGGCTGGTGGACCAGCTAGGGTTAACGGAGGCACAGTATTCCACGTGGACTGAGCTCGAACTTTCTCAGTTCTCAATTATCCTTGACTGCCCTAAGTTTGTCCCCTTATTCCGATCGTCTATCCAATCGTTCTCATATCAGTCGCTAGGTGCCGGTGCTCCACCTTTGTCGATATCAATGACCACAAGGACATGAAGCTCCTCATGTGTCCTCTCCGCGGCTGCAACCACGTATGGTGCAAGGACTGCCAGCGACACGTCGAGCCAGGTACTCAGCATTCCTGCGACGGGTCACTGGAGCTAGACGACCTGATGAAATCACGGGGTTGGCGCTATTGCCCAGGTTGGTGCGGCGTATGGAAAGATCAGCACAGGTATACATAATGATCTTCCCACAGGCTGCAAAACTCCCACTGAGAAACGTGACGGGTGTAATCATATGACGGTGGGTTGTAAATGAACCTGAAGATCTTCGAGTCATTTAATGTCATGTGGTATTGCAGTGTCCGGCGAGTGGTTGCAACACGTTAGTTTCGTCGTTCTTCACTTGAAGTGCGGCTGATGATCACTGCTCAAGTCATTTTTGTTACGTCTGCGGCGAAAGCATCGTGCGATCGGCGCATCAAGGAGACGTTGGCCCAGCGATTTCGAGGCATTATCGACGGTGCAATTTGTTTCAGTATTAGAGGGGGCATGAATTCGAGCCGTGCTATGTCATGTCTGCCCGTCGTCCGTCGCCCGTCATCACACATCCCTCCCGATCTGCCACTCTACCAATGGTGGCATTCCCATTGTAGGTGTGATGCATAACAACGGGAGTGAAAGTTGCGCTGATTGGTGAGATGTACTGCGCTGCATGGGAACACGCTTCTAGTAATATGATGCGCTGCTCGAGGCTGTATTAACTTATGCTTCCTATCTCAAACGTCAACCAAAGTTACACCCCCAGCAGGGCTGTACGGTTATGATCTGTAGGGCCGGGATGCGTCCTCAGGTGAACATGAGTCATCCAGAGGCTGCTTCCCACATGTAGCGGGGGAATGGCTAAGCTATAGGATTATTTAAATTTGCAATGGTCTTTGTTCGTCGTCGACATAGAAAGTGACCTCACGAGACGTGGCTAAGGAGCGGTAAGCTGTCTATCATGCTTTCTGCTGAGTATTGTCTTGAAATACACATGACGTCTGCACAACAGCATCGACCTCTCTGGCACAGCATCCTGCTACCTTTGGCCCATGTAATGCATAGTCTGTCGACCGATGATGCCTTGGTCGGATCATATGGTTTATAATCGTATTCTGTGGCCATGGAAGACTCAGATGATTGCTTAGCAAGTCCGAGCAAGGGGTGCTGCCGGCACACCGCGGCCCTATATAGATCTCTATAGTTAAAGAATGTTATCATGATAAACATGTACTGCCAGTGCTTTCTGAGTGGCAGTTGAATTAATAAGCTTAACCATACTCAAACATCAGAGACTCGACATGGGTAGCGGACACGAACGAAGCGAAAGCAGATATGCTGTTCGAGACGTTCTTCCCACAGATAAGCACAAACAGTGAGGCCACCCAAACGAACCACCCGTACCCTGAACCGGCATTCGACTTCCAACCGATAAGTGACAAGCAAATACGAAGAGCGGTTGACAAACTAAACCCCTTCAAAGTCGCCGGGGCGAACGGTATCCCAAATGTCGTTATAAAACAGACTTCTCCCATATATAGGACCCCTATTTAGAGCAACCTTCAGCCTCGAGATATACCCGGCCGAATGGAGAGACTCTGTCACGAGGGTCATGCGCAAGCCGGGAAAGACCGACTACACGGCACCAGAATCGCTGGGAAAAGTCCTCTCGGCCTGCGTCGCCGAAGACCTAGTGAAAATGGCGGAGAAACATTTCCTGCTGCCAGATAATCACTAAGGGTGCAGACCGGGACGTGCTACAACCGACGCTATCCACTACGTGGTGGGAGCCGCCAAAGAAGCGTGGCGGCGAGGCAAAGTACTGGGGGTACTATAAGACTTATATAAACTATACGATGCAACCTCAGTGTTCGCTCGGATTGCAAACAACTCTTTTGTTACCTATACGATGAAACCTACAAGCGTATAGATAAGTAATGAACACAAGACTCGTAATAAATGTCTTACCTCAGTGTTCGCTCGGATTGCAAACAACTAAGGAATAAGACTTGCTAGCTAACTACTTTATAGGCTAGCGAACAATAGGGAAAATATAACAATGAGACTGCGGAATAATCTATCTATATACTGTGGACAATGGCACTCTATGAGACAATGGCTGGATCATTTGTCACATGCTGTGACACGGGGTGACACGGTTTGCTTGCGTCACCCCTCCAACAGGTACTATACTTGGACATCAAGGGAGCGTTTCCCAGCATAGTACTCGACCGCTTGATCCACAACATGCGTCGGAGAGGGATACCAGCTGAGTACACTAGCTGGATACGCAGAAAAGTGGAGGGACGAGTCACCACGCTAAGCTTTGATGATTACACTACAGAGCCAAGACAGATAACCCGAGGAATGGACCAAGGGTGCCCTCTTTCTGCTATAGCCTATCAATTCTACAACAGCGACCTCATAGAAGTCATACAGCGTGAGAAAGGTGAGCACTGCGTCGGGTTCGTCGACGACACCACCATCACCGCAGTAGGATCTGACCTAGCAGAGGCCTTCAGCAAGCTGACCGACATCATGGCGAGACCGGCAGGCGTGCTGGTCTGGGCGCAGGACCACGACTGCAAGTTCGTGGTGGAGAAGTTCGGTTTGATGGGACTTACCAGGCGATGAGAAAAAGACCCTACAAGACCCAGAAAAACCAGACCAGTAACGAGACCCTCCATCAGAATAGGCCAGCACGTCATCAAACCCACAGAGACACACAAGTTCCTCGGCGTCGTCATGGACCAAGAGCTGCGATTCAAACAACAGGTACATCACGCACTCAAGAAAGGCGACGCGTACGTCAATCAGTACAAGAGAATGACGAAGCAGACGAAAGGGGCTACAGCTAAGCACATGCAAAAATACTACCTGGCGGTGGCAATCCCTCAAATGCTCTATGTGGCTGACATCTTCCTCATTCCAGAATCTGAGCGCACCAAGGGGACCAAGGGGCACATCAACAAGCTAGAGTGAGTTCAACGACAGGCGGCACTCACCATAACAGGAGCCATGAAAACGACAGCTACTGATACACTCAATGCGCACGCCAATCTACTACCATTCCCACTGCTGGTTGCAAAAGTGATACACAGAGCAGCGATGCGGCTGGCTTGCCTACCCGACACCCATCCACTCACGACGAAGGTCTGCAGGGCGGCCAAACGATATGTAAAAAGGCACCGAACACCCCTCCATGAGATCCTACATGCCTCTGGAATTCAACCGCACAGAATGGAAAAGATCCATACCATTGTTTACGGACCCAAATGGTCCCCAGCATTCAAGACTCGAATCGCCCACAACAAAGACCAGGCGACCGAGGAGATAGAGGCGGAGTCTGCAGATGTAGTGGTATATTCAGACGGCTCGAGCATAAAGGGTGGGGTAGGAGCGGCGGCGGTGCTGTACAGAGGAGGGAGAGAGATCTTAGCTGTCCGACTGTACTTGGGCACAGACCAAGGGCACACGGTCTTCAAGGCCAAACTGGCAGGAGCTGCAATGGGCACCAAGTTGCTCAACACGGAGAGGGGACGAAGATACGTCATCGCTACGGATAACCAGGCAGCAATCCTCACCACGAGAAAGGAGAAGTCGGTCCCGGGGCAGTATCTAATCAACGCCCTCCATAGACAAATCGAAGGAGTCGTGCAGCAGCAACCGGGAACGACCATACTGATGAGGTGGGTACCAGGACACGAGGGCATGACAGGCAACGAGCGAGTGGATGAGGAAGCAAAGAAGGCCACGAGAGGGGAATCTAGTGAGGAGAGGTTTATTCCAATTGAACGCAGGGGAGAGATGCCTGTCAGCAAGAGCTGAGATCCAGTGCCACCAGAAGGAGATCAAACAGAGAGCCAGAGCGGTCTTTGCTAAGTCCCCACGCGCTCAAACCGCACATGAGATTGACCCGTCCATGCCATCCATAGCATTCACCAAGCTCACCAAAGACATGCCTTGACGGCACGCCACCCTGTGTAAAGATGTCTATCTTAAGCCTCGAGTCACAAGAGCACGGCAGAACTTGACCAATGTGTGGTATTCTGATGCTACATAGTGACAGTGTAAGGGTAAGATGCGATGGGAACCGCTGACCGGTTCCCATGCATAAACTATACAGTGGGTCCCCAAGGGGCCCACTGGGATTATGTAATAACTAGTATACATGTATGATACCCAGGTTATTTACACCCTCCCCTCTATAGACAACTATAGGGGACCAACTATGATTCATAGAGGTCATCCATGATGGAGTCCTCTAATGTTTCCAATACGATGACATCGTCGTTGTACGGGGCTGGTGGAGCATGTGACTCCTCCGGGGGCACCTCCGCGTCCGCGGGGGTGGTTGGGTGAGGTGGTTCTGCCTCACCAATAGCGGTGGTTTCCGCTTGGGTGATGGGGCCTGCATCCTCGTGGAGCATAGCCTCGACGGCCGGATCCTCAGTCTGGGGAGGGTGCCGGAAGGGTGCCAGCTCTTGATCAAGCTGAGCGTGGGTGAGCGGTTGCGGCACCACGGCCCTCACATGGCTGGTCTCGAGGACCTTCTGTTGGCCCTCCCGAGCGGCGGCACTAAATGCCATGCTGGTGAGGCTGCATTGAACGTATTGTTCAATGCACGTTGCTCGCTTGTGAGTGACCCTGGCGTAGTGGGCCAGCCATCGCACGATCTCGGCGAGCGGGATGTCGGGGCCAGCTCGGCCCCCCATGGGCCCGTGATGGAGAGCCGCAGGCTGGTGCTCTGTGGTGTCAGGCATTCCCTGGCACCGACAAAGCTTGACCATTGGTCGGTCAAGCCGAACAAGTCGAGAAGTCTCAACTTGAGAGGTGATGCGACCCCTTTAACATGGGGCGTAAGGGCCTTCAACCACATCCAGACATCCATGTCGTCTAGGTTGAAGGTTCCATCCGCATTATCACGGATGGCAGATGGGATTCCTTCGGGGTTGTGTATCCAACCCCTTAGGATGGCAGCGATGTTGTGTGGGGTACCGCTCGCTATCACGAGACAATCCCTTTTGGGATTGCGAGTGCATTGTTTGCTCGATGTGTTTGAACATGCCGATCATCTCACGTGTGCGCGCGAGTTGCGGCGTTTCTTTTGCCCGCGCTATAAGCTCAATGAAGTGGGGGTCGTTGAGAGGGCAGACGTCGTACCATTGAGTATGACACTGCTGGGCCTTTCCTACTGGTTGTGGTAGGAGGCCTGTCTCGGAGATCGGTGGGTCTCCGAGTGGTATGATCATCCCCTCCCCCAGGTAGGGAGGGTGAACTGTCCCCGCCGGTGGTGGCAGGACCACGTGAGGCCCGATGTACTGGGCCTTGACCAATGCTACCTGCCGTTGTAGGGCAGGGTCATTGATCGTGTGTGACGGTGACACCACCAGGTATGCGTCGATCGTGCTTTCCCTCGCAATGGCTAACCCATTGACGGTGTTGGGGGTGCTGCGCAATTTCTTGCGCTTCTTTTTTGGCTGCTCTGCCAGCCGCTGTGCCCTCTCCGGGTCATACGTCTTCCAGACGGAGGAGTCGGACTCCCATCCGTCTGGGATGCCGTACGCAGTGTCGGAAGGCGTGCTCTGCCCCTCTGTCGTCGTCGTCATCGGGGTTGCAGCCGATAACCGGGATGCTAGCCCGGATGTTGCGCGCGCCGGCAAGGGTGCCATTGCGCGAGGTGATGATGGCCCGGCCACTGGGTCCGTGGCCGGGTCATGGCACGACCTTTTTGAGGCTGCGTGGGCGAACTTGAGCTGGAGCTGGGTTGCGCTCAGCTGCTCCTCAAGTTCTGTTATTTTGGTGCGCCTGGCTTCGAGCACATCCTCGTGGTCTTCGACCGCGTGTTCCAAATCCTTGACCTCCTTCTTGAGGTCATGGATGTCCCAGAGGGGCTCCTCCTGTGCATCACGCGCGATGCCCCTCGGGAGCCATCCCCAGGCCGCGTTGATGGTGTCGCCGATGTCTTCATCCTACAGTTTGACCTTGCAGGTGCCTGTCGTGGCCCGTAGGTCCGCGGTGTAGTCCGTGCATGTGGCGCAATCGTTGGGGTGAACGATCGCCAGAGTGTCTTCCCATCCTACGATCATCCAGTGTTCTTGGTCGACTGGAGCTCGTAGGATGTCTGCGTCCCCCTGTCTCGGGGCCGTTGCGCGTGTCATGGACGTTGATGGATCAACGTCCATCCCATCTTTGGGGGGCATCATCTTCGTGGGTAGATGATGGTGGTTTGCTTCAAGAAGCGATGCGCCCTCGGAAAGATCCAAGGCGAAAATTTAACCGTGCCCTGGCCGGCATGTCACGTGGTATGCACATGACAGATGTGTCTAGTGGCGTCTGGGGAGGTCGCGTGGTTTGCTCACCCCCCGAAGCTCTAGATAGCTATCCAGGGCTTCAAGGTCCTTGCATGACGACATGGGTTCCCATGTCACGTCGCCTAGGGTCCAGCGGACCTGGAACTCCAGGTCCATCGAGTTTATCCATCAATGTGCGATAATCTCGTTGACGAGCCACTCCTCGTCGTCATTCGCTCCAAAGTCATAAAATGACTTGGCCTCACGACGAGGGAATAATTCGTCGTTGTTAGCCTCGTATCGTCGTATGAGGCTTGAATGAAAGACCAGTAATATACAATGGCTTTTCAGCTCGTCAGGAAGTTCAAGGGTCACCATCGAGGCGTTGTTGTGAGCCTCGACGACGCAGTACGGTCCGATGTACCGCGGGACTAGTTTTCTGGCTCTTCCTTTCGGGAGAGTTAGGTTCTGGGTCGAGAGGTAGATGCGGTCGTTGGCCGTGTACCTGTCACTCGCTATACGTTTCTTGTTTGCATGAAACATTTGCGTCACTCGATGCTCTATTATTGCATCGTGTGCTGCCATCAGGTTCCACCTTGCCTGATGTGCGAACCGGGCTACCCCTTTGAATGGGGTGTCCATGGCTATGGGGAGATCTATCTGCGGCATATAGCCGTGGTTCAGCTTGAAGGGCGCGAACCCTGTGGTCGCGCTGATGTTGCTGTTGAGGGCGACCTCAACCATCGGGCATTTCAATGCCCAATCCTTCTGATTGTCTCTGACGACCGCGCGCAATATCTGTCCTATCGAGCGGTTTGCCCGCTCGGTCGCTCCATCTGTTTGGGGATGGAAGGCAGTTGACATGAGGAGCTTAGTCCCCATGAGTCGCTGTAGTTCACACCAAAAGATCGACGTGAACTTCGAGTCTCTATCCGAGACGATGGAGTCGGGAACCCCATGGAGTCAAATGATCTCTTTCAGAAACAGCCAAGCTACTCCCTTGGCTGACATGCTCGTCGCTGTTGGGACGAGGTGGATGAGTGACATTAGTCGGTTGATGACTACCATCAGGTAGTCACAGTCATTGGACTTGGGCAGGGGCCCCATGAAGTCGATGCCAATTGACCGCCACAGCCTATCTGGAATGGGTAGGCTGTGTAGTAGGCCTTTGGGCCGTTGTGGCCCGGTTTTCATCATCTGGCACTTCGCGCATGATGTGCAGAATGACTCTATGTCTGGGCTCATGCCCGGCCACCAATATGACCTTCAAACGTAGTTCGAAGTCTTCAGATGGCCGTAGTGACCGACTATCTGGTGTGCTCGATCGATGATGATTTCGATCAGCCTCCTTCCCCCCTGAAGAACAGAGCGGGGGACGGCAATGACGTCTCTCTTGAGCTGGTTCTTTGTCCAGATCAGCCCATCCGGATCCCGAATCTTGGGTGCATGTCCGGGTGCTCCATGATCTTCACGAACATGGCGTCCCTATGGTACGCGTCCTGTAAGACCTTGGACAGGTCTACGCCCTGCTCAATGATCCGGCGCAGGGGCGCGCTGTCATTTCCTACGGCAATGACTCTGACGTCATTGTCGTCATTGTCGCGTGATGCGGTGACGCTCGTGGGCTTTTGTGAGCCCTTGTTTAATGCGGCGGATTCCATTTCTCACCTCAGTCTTCTCCACGAGGCGTTTAGACTGTCTCATCGCCGCTGCTCGCAGCTCGATATATCGGTTGATGGGCAATAGCTCACCGTCCGGGTCTAAACGCTCGTCTGCGTTCACGAAGACGTGATCCGGGTGATTGTCATCACTTGTGTCGCTCTCGTAGTAGCGCGACAGGCAGTCTGCTACCTTGTTCTCTACACCGTCAACATGTACGGTGTTGAAGTTTAACCGTGAGAGAAACTCCCACCATCTGACCTGGCGGTCAGAGAGGCTCTTCTGGGTCTCGAAGTACTCGAGCCCTTTGTGGTCTGTGACGTGTAGAGGACAGGAATTATAGGCAGTAGGTTCGGACTTGGTGCTCAAAAGAATGGAATAGAAATTAATTCACTACAGGATTTCTAGGTCAATAAATCAAAGGAGAATAAGACTAATTTACTTGCCTCTCTCAGTGAATTTGGTTGTCACTGAGAGAGGGGGAAATCTGTCTCACTGTGCATATACTACCACCCGGCCCTTTAGCGCCCATGGCAGCGCGCGTCGAAATGATTACATAAGGGTGCCGGTGGCGAAAAGAAGAAAAACAAATTGAAATAGAAGTACAAATCTTTCATAGAAAATTTCGGAAAATTTCTGAAAAATAAAGTGATCATACCCAGTGAAAAGTGCCTCTGGTGAGATCTGCGCCAGCTGGCTCAGAGTGTGAGATATGGTGGGATCGGGAAACGCAGATGCTAAATTATCTTAGTAAGCGTGCAATTCCTGAAACTGAGAATACTTTTCCCAAACCAGCGAGAATCGCGAAAACATCGGATAAAACTCAAAAATTTCTCGCGAGAGATTGCGTGAAGTCTGAGAACGCGCGAATTCCAGTTAGAGCTCAACGTAACTCAACTTGTCGAATCGCGCTAAGTCAATTCGAGTCCAGCCCTGGCGCAGCAGTCCGGTAAGTGAGTCCTGTATTTATACTAGGCTCGACTTAATCCTATCGTTTAGATATTATATATGTCCTCAGACACGAACACACGACGCTGTACGTGTTGGAGATACTGTCGAGGTGGCCAGAATGTATCCCGTGCCACCTGGTTTCGACACACGAAGTATAGACTCGGAGAAAAATTGCCGCGGTATGTTCCTGAGCAGAGTGAAAATGGCCCAGATGGTGTTCCAGGACCCAGGACAGAAGGGTCGGCACTTGAAGAAGACGCAACTGGTGCAGCAACAAAGCGGCAGCGACTCGATGAGCCTGACTCGCAGCCGGAAGAACGCACATTGCCGGATTATCGCTATCATGATGATTCCGGAGGTGTGGATAAACATTCTGCTTATTCTTATTGACATCTAAGATCTAAACGATACAGGAGAGGATGACGATGTCGATCCAGAGAGCCTGTATGACCAACAGCGAAACGAAGCCGAGGAAGAATTAAGGCCGAGCACACCCTCTGACGCTAGAGATGTAGGTTCTCCTCCGGTGCAATCACGCACACCCTCTCCTCGACCCACATCCTCGCGTTCACCTAGCGCTAGCGACAGTGCCAATGATTATTGGCAGCCTGAGGTTGAACCAATCGTTGAAGAACTCAAGCTATCCCTCGACTTCATCCATGCACTTCAGAATGCATCACTCGACGATGGCGGCCTCTCTGAAGAAGCACTGCATCGCCTTCGCAACCCTCCACAGCATATTCTAGAAATAGACGACCCTGCCGAGCTTCTATCCCTCAGGCATTTCCTTGGAACCTCAAACGCATCGCAACATACATACGCGAACGTGCAGGAAGTTCACAATGGTACTTTTCCTGAGCAGCCGATGCTCTCTTATGCCTGGGTTAGAAACAAACTTGAGGAGTGGACAGGTGTCGAGTCCATACTGAGCGACATGTGCCCACAATCATGTGTGGCATTCACCGGACCCTATTCAGCACTTGACACTTGCCCTCGATGTCATAGTGCTCGGTATGACACAAAGATATTGCGGTCTAGTCGAGGGAAATCAAAAAAGTCTGTTCTACAATTTTACACCATCCCGCTTGGCCCTCAGATCCAGGCCATATGGCGTTCACGTGCTGGGGCCGAGAAAATGAAGCACAGGCAGACACGGACGAAGCAACTTTTGGAGATGCTTGAAACCAACGGAGCGCTGATTGAAGAGTACGATGACTTGTACCATGGATCGGACTATCTCAATGCCTGCCTTCGAGGTGATATCAAGCCCAATGACACGGTCCTCATGCATGCCATGGACGGTGCACAGCTGTACAAGGACAAAGAGTCGGACTGCTGGATACTCTTGTGGATAATCATTGAGCTCTCAGCAGATTTTCGATATAAAAAAAGCCACGTGTGCCCTGGAGCCGTTATACCAGGTGCTCCCAAGTTCATGGAATCCTTTCTCTTCCCAGGGTTTTATCATGTGGCCGGTCTCCAGCGAGAAGGCCTTCGTATCTGGAATGCATTGGATGATGAAGTATTCATATATTTCCCATATTATTTATTAGGTATATGTTTCTAATTCCCGGCATGAGATTTCAAGTTGAAATTATTCTAGGCACCAGTGATGGCCCAGGAAGTGTGCACCTCACTGGGCTCGTAGGACATCAAGGAGCCAGTGCATGCCGCGTTTTTTGTGGTCTCAAGGGCCGACGCAAGCCGGGTGGTAAAACATGCTACCCAGCTCTTCTGAAGCCTTCCGGTTATGATGTCAAGGGGAGCAACCACCCCGATGTTCATCCAAGTAACATTCACGGTCCCTCAGAAACAAGGTATCTCGCTGACTTACAGTACCTCCTCCAATCTCGTGGTGTTACGGACTATGGTACAAGACGTCGCGATACTGGTATATCTAGGCCGACCCTTATCCTGGGTCTATCACAAAGACACCGCCTCCCGATCACCGCCTCACTATGCGGTGATTGCATGCACGTTCCAACCCTCAACCTTGGTGATTTGCTTCTTCCTCTGTGGCGTGGGATCTTCGATTGTGCGCCAACTGATGATAGCGAGAATTGGGAATGGGCAGTTCTTCGAGGACCCATCTGGGAGGCGCATGGGAAAGCAGTGGCTGATTCACGGCCATATATACCCGGTTCATTCGATCGCCCTCCTCGCAACCTTTCTGAAAAAATCAACAGTCAGTATAAGGCTAAGGAGTGGCAACATTACTTCTTTGGTCTGGCCCCAGCATTACTATATGGCATACTTCCGGACAGCTACTGGCAAAATTTTTGCAAGCTAGTATTTGCAATGCGGCTGGTTTTGCAGCGCTCAATATCACGAGCTGACGTACTGGCTGCACAGAAGGCTCTTGATGAATTCTGTCTTGAATTCGAGCACCTCTATGTCCAGGATCGCCCAGATCGCATCCACATGGTACGCCTGTGTCTTCATGCACTTATGCATTTAGGACTGCAAATACCAGCAACTGGCCCTCCTTCTCTCCATGCAACCTGGACGATGGAGCGGACAATAGGTGACCTGGGTCAAGAAATACGTCAGCCATCAAACCCATATGCCAACTTGTCTGAATGGGCCCTGATTCGGAGCCATTTCACTCCGTCCCCGATCCTGATCCCGAAACAGAAAAGTACCAAGAAAAAAAAAGAGAAAAAAAAAAAAAGATTCACATAAGTATAGAGAAAAACAACCAAAACATTAGTTATTTGTCTCCCATAGTCTCATCCTCACTCACTTCCGCACCCTCTTCCCCCTCATCCTGCTCGTCTTCCCCATCCCTGCTTTCTGAACCAGAATCCGAATTTGATCCTGATTCCGCTCCCGCTTTTCCCTCTTTCTCTTCACTCTCCTTTCCTTTTCCCTTATCCCCTTCCTCCACTCCATCTCCACCCAAACCCAAACCCAAACCCAAACCCCTAGCCACATCGAACCCACCACAATCTGAATGTGTCCCCATCCATAAGGATGCATTCTCGGCTGCAGTGGCCCACAACTCCAGCCGCTTGTTTAACCTGGAATTGTGCCACTCTATCCACTGCACAAACTCCAGTACCCCCTGAAGCAAATGGTTGCTCCGTTCAAGCTGCTTGCTCTGCCGAGTCAGCAACCCCCTCACCATTCGGTAAACCTCCGCTCCCAAAAATCCGTTGGGCATTAAGCCCTTAATACCAGGTCCCAATGGACCCGCACGGATGTCCACCGTCGGAATGGCTCCCGACAGTTTGACCAGCAACACCTTGGCCTTTTTCAGCCCCGGTCCCTCGGTCGCGTCCTCATCCTTCCGCTTGCGCTTCCCGTCTGGGAAGCTGCACCGGACCTTCCGGTCCACACACTGCTGACACACGGTCTTTTGTCCACATAGGCACCAGGTTCACCCTCGTCATGTTGGGTGCATTTATGCTCCTGCACCAAAATCAAGCCAAATAAATTCCACCCTACATATTTCCTTCGAATTTCTTGTCAGATTGTTCTACTAGGATCCCCAGTGAAAACAGACTCTGGCCAGATAGGGTGAGATATGGCAGTCAAATGGCTCCCCGCACTCACCGGACATGGCCAGATAATTGAGACTATGCCATTGGGCAAATTCGCAGAGTTACTTCGAGAACTGGCCAGATCTGGCGCACCATATGTCCAGTATATGGCGCTGTATGGCTGAATCTGGTCTCAATTTAATAATTGAAAATATAATATATTTTCATACACAACCAGACCAGACCAGATAGAAGAACAGCTAATGAAATAATACCCACTAACCGCCTCCAATGCCGCCAACATTGATCACGCACCCTGGCTCGTTTGTGGCTTCAGTTTGTTGGCCTTGTTGTAGATACTGAGTCTGAGATAGCGCTGTACAATCGTCGTTAGGCCCGTTAATAAAATGCATTACCACTTACCTGTCTAGCTGCAGGATCAAGGGCATTGTGTGCCGCCAGCACAGCCTCCTTATATGACTTTGGGTGGTCTCGGCAATAATCCAGCGCGAATAGGTTGCTAAATGTGAGATAGCGTAGTCAGATATAGTGGCGGCACACCAATCCAAGACCTACAATGGTGAGTTGTTCTTGTTCTTGTCTGGATACCAGTAGTTCTTCTTTGCAGGTTTTGCTGCTGGTGCGCACTAGGTGCCATAGTGCTGGTAGATGCCACTGGGACCGTTGAGATAGCAGGAACCATTGAGACAGCAGGGTCCGATCCCGCGAGGACCTCTAGCTTGGGGTGTGCCGGCGGTGGCCTTGCCGAGGTCAGACCAAGGCCGGTAACGGACATGTTTCTCGATTCGCCAGTATAATGTCAGTATATTGAAAAAAAAACACTTGATTATTGAACTTACAAGGGATTGATGATCTAGACCAGAGAGGTTCCTTTCAGCTACGAGGTTGAGTATAAATACCGTCAACATACCTTTATAGGATTCGGCTTGTGGGGCATTGTAGTATCCGAAACAGACATCGCTACTAGAAGAAGTGATGTGACATCACCGATGAAAAACAATTAATTACTCACTGAGGGCGTGGGCGGCATGTGTTTGAAGAGAGTCTGCAGCGCACAGACTATCGTAAGTGTTACATAACATCTGAACGATGATTGCTTACTGGTGGGAACATGTGCATGCGGTGACGTCGATGCATGCAGTAATAGAGAAGACACAGAAGCCTTTGCCGAAGTTGCGGGTAACGGGTGTGTAGTCGATGGTAGTTGGGGCTTGGTTAAAGGTTCAGGTGACGAAGGCTCGGTGAGTGATTCAGGAGAAGATGGTTCAGTCACGGATTCAGGAGACGACGGCTCAGTCACGGATTCAGCAGAGGATGGTTCTGTTAGTGATTCAGGAGAGGCAGGAGAGGACAGTTCTGTTAGAGATTCGGGCATAGAAGAACTAGGAAGGATATCAGGAATAATATGCGGCATGTTAGCGTGCGTTGCTGGTACTGTTGTGGCGACTGTAGGGTTATTCATAGCAACTGGTCCGGATAAGGGGATGTCGGATTTTGACTTCTTGCGAGACTTTTCAACCTCTTCCTCATGGATGCGTTTGTTGGATGTCGAGGTAGAGGAGGGGAATTTACCAGTGCCATCGTTTTTATTCGTAGTCTTTTGGGGTTTACGAGATGGGCGGATCCAGCTTGGATAATCCTTGCGTGCTAGGTAATCAAGCTTCCAGTGATCATCACATAGCCGAAGCTCAGGGTGGGACTGATACATAGCATTGCGAAAGAACGTGGAAGCAGAGTGTGATGCCTGACCCCATGTTGGTGGTGCCATATTATTCTTGCGTAGCTCGACCCACAGATGACGACACGTGGCTCGGATGGCAGATGCCTTACCTCTAGTAATAACAACCCCGTCTCTGTCCATGATAAAAGCAAGTGCTTTGCAAGCTGCACCTGGGTCCTTGCTAGCCGAATCTGCATCGATATCTTCCACATGTAGGCTCGGACGTTGGTTGACGTGTGCGTCCCATTGGTCTTTCTTCCAGAATAGAACTTCGGGGTAGTCTTTAGCAAGGAGAGTGGGGAGCGTCGGCTTGATATCAGGGTTGGCAGGGATGAGCGATGGCTCGGAGAAGCTGCCGATTATCGACTTGTTTGCAAGCTCAGTCACCCTTTCCAAAAGCAGCAGATAAGCGTCCCTGATAAAGGAAATCAAACCATTAGAATATAAAGTATTGAGAAAACAGGCCAGCATCCTCGTACGCACTTAACTCCCTTCATCTCCGCCTCCAGCGAGAATGTCAGGAAGGGTGATAGGATGACACAGTGGGCGTATTTTTTGATATCTGTCTACAACAGCGATAAGTAAGAGCGTGTGTCATGCTGTCTGAGAGTTGTACCTGCAGGGAGGAAGGTATCTTCCATGCACTAGGTTCCGAAGGTCCCGTAATAATATTGTCACGCACTTCGAGAAGCCATGAAGGCCGCATTCTGGGACTCAAGAAGAGTATCACGGCTTGCCGCCCCGATCCAAGCCAGAAGTTGTGATTGCGAGGGCTGAATGCAATGTGGTTAAAAAGAAACATTGGAATCAAACATACGTGTAGAGATATATGAGTATATGCGCCTCCTTTCCATATCCTTCACCACGATCAGTACGTTCAGGACCAAAACCCCTACGAAGCTGTTCGGATAATTTGATAAGCCGCCATTGGATGTGATCGGGGGGACAAAGTTGTTAAATTGCTCCTCGGTTGTTGGTGATTGCTGTGGCCGTGTGGCTACGGTCATACTCATATCGGGTAAGAGCGGAAAGGAGTCCATCATAGAAAGATACGATGCCATGGTGTGCGAATCGTCCAGGTTACAGGTGTAGACTAGAGATTGCGGTGTGGAAGGAAGATGAAACGCGAGTAGTCACATAACAGTCACAACTGGTATTTGGTTGTACAATAATATCTCTGAGATCGTTGGCTGGGGATAAGAGAGTAAAATAAAATACTCTACATACTTATAATGCTGTATACAAAGATTCTTACATGGAAACCATGGCGTATCCACCAGCGTGTCTAGCCGTGCATCTCGCCCCTGCGCGAGTCCCAACACCTCCCGCGCAGGCCCCAGCCAGCACCACATGCACTCCTCGTTCCCCCTCGGCCCCCACCCCTTCCATACCACTCCCAGGTCCACACAATGCAGCCCCACTATCTGCCGCCCCACCCACCGGCTCACCTCCCCACGCACACTCGTGCAAGTCTGCACCGCGCCCTCAAAGTACTTCTCCACCCGCCCGTTCACCGCGTGCGACGTTCGCGCGTCCAGTGAGGCGGGCGGGGCGGGGCCGAGATGCATGTCCGGCGCCGCAGCAGGCGGGGGTCTACAGGGGGGTCAGATGTTGCGCCGCAGCAGCGTCTGGGGCGCCTACGCACGCGTCATGTGACGCGACGCCGTTCGCCGTCCCGGACAGTGTGTGCAGCTTACCCGCCGCCCGCCCCCTTCGGCCCTCGCGCCCTCCGCCACGTCTACCACCCGGGGGGTCGTCGTTCTTCAGAATGACGTCTCTGCGGCCCAAGCCGCCTGCGTGCCTGCTCGTCTGCGACTGGCACACCGGTGCACAGTCCTCGTCCCTCCTAGGCTGTGCTGCTTCTGCGGGCGACACTCGCGCTCGTGCTCCCCGTCCCCGTCCGTCGCCCTCGGGAACAAAACCTCGCGTCAAATTTAAACCTGTCATGTTTAAAAAGGGTCATGCTCAGCCGACCGCCGGGGCCCTCGTACAGAACGCCGGATGTGTCAGCAATGAAGATTCACTCGCTCAGGGACGAGTAAATACATTACAGCTGGCCGGAGTCAACTGAAAACGAAGCGCGACCGATCGGCCTACCAAGATATGATAGTGATAGGAAAATACTGACTGGCAACTATGTAGCTTCACTCAAACATACTCCCCTCATTTGGCTCGGCGGCATCGATGGATTCCTCATCTCCACGAAGTATGTGGATGTCCAGCCCTATTTTCTCCCAGACATACCATCGTTTGACTCCGAGTTCGCTGTTATAATTGTGAGGCTGCATGGACACAACCGAGATCATTGGGCACTGTGCATCTATTGGACGCAGGATCGGGGCCTTACAGGCCAACGCCTTAATGCTTTGCCAGCATTTGTCCAGTAGTGGGGTCCATTCGAATGGACGGTTGTTACGTGCACAGCCCGATAGTAGGGTGGCGTATGCGCTAACATCTGGCATGTAATGTGCCAGATACTGTACTAGCCCGAGGAAACGCTGGACGTCATTGAACATCCGCGGCCTACGCCACTCACGGATGCATTGCATCTTATCCTTGTGGGCATGTACCCCTTGGCCATCGATGATGTGGCCGAGACACTCCATTCGGATGGAATAGAGGAATCCCACTGACTAGGTCAGTGATCCATTCCATCCATTCCTCGTGGAGGCGAGGAAGGTCATCATCCGTGAGGATGATGGTGGTGGTTGGCTTAGAAGCCATTAGGCGCTGTGTGCGTCTATTAGGTTCCGCGGCGGGTGGAACCGCCTTCCTTTTTCCCATCGCTTTCACCGTTAGGTGAGAGCGCCTCTCCCTGCGATTGTAGGGTGAGTTCGAGGATGAGTCGTTCCGCAACTTGTCCTCCTGGCTTCAATGAGCCAGGCTGGGCTTCGGCGCCTTGGTGATCCTGCTCACCCGTGGTCCCTTGTCCTCATTCGTCGACCCATCATCGTTGAACGAGACCTTGCCCGTGGGGATTACTTGGTTCCCCTTGCGGATCGTCCCTGGGCTCGAGAAGTCCAGGGTTATGCCAAATCTCCTTAGGAACGGTGTCCCTAAGACTGCGTCGTAATATTTGACATTCGCTACATCGAAATATTCATCGTATGTTTCACGACCAAATTTAATGGTCGTGTTCGTTCCATAGTTGATCGTGGAACGGCTGCCTATGCAGGCTAGCTGCAGCGTGATTGGCTGCTCCAGGGAGAATGTCTTCATCCCTGTAGCTCGCGTAAATTCAGGGGATAGTAGTACCCCTTCGCTGCCGCTATCTAACAGGCAGTGGGCTTTTACACCATTTATTTCCCAGTACACTGCAGGCATATAAAGGTTTTCTTGTCTGAAAAACTTTTGAAAAAACTGTAATGATTTTCCAAATATTTTTAGTGTTTTTTATATAAAAAAACTATAATAAAATTTTGTGTTTTTATTAGAATTTGTTGAGCAAGAAAATTGTAAAAAAATTCAAAGTTTTTTTCAGGGGTTTTTATGGGTTTCTTTGTGTTTTCACAAAGAAACTTATAAAAAGACATAAAAAACCCTGCAAAAAACTTTGAACTTTTTTACAATTTTCTTGCTCAACAAATTCTAACAAAAACACAAAAATTTTACATTAAAAACACTAAAAGAATTTGGAATATCTTTACAGTTTTTTGAACAGTTTTTCAGACCAGAAAATTTTTATATGCCTCCAGTGGTACCCCGAGAGGGTATGGTTTTCACTACCCGGGCGTGGTGGCCGCGTCCTATGTTTGCTTCAGTGGTGATACAACGGCTCAGCTGCCTTGTCTGGCGTGACCGACGTGCGTGCCGCCATGACTTTCGTGGCGGCGTCGTCCTCTGGCGCGAATCTTATCGTGCTGCACCTGTAGGTGGTGTCCTCTGCCTCTTCGTCCCATTCGTAATATTGGGATGGCTCGGGATCCCACTCTTCAGCGGGTGCGTCTCCGTTATCTGGAGAGTCGTTGGGTTGGGGATCACCCTCCCCCTCTTCATCAATTTGATGGAGAGAATTTTGACCGAGATCCGTCTCCGGATCCTCAGTCTCTTCTTCATGCCTCGTGGCCACTGTCCTGATACCGGACCTAAGCTGGGGGCACTCCGCTTTCTTGTGGCCAGGTTGGCCACATTCAAAGCATGTGGTTCTGCTTTGGTTGCCGCTGGGCCGATTGTTAGGCCGGCCCAACACTTTCATTGGTGGGGCAGGTCGTGGGGACGATCCTGACGCTTGAGGCTGTTTAGCCTCAGGCGGGCATCCAGCTTGTGCTGGGCGTGGGGGCGGTGGCCGCTGCACTGCTCCACTTCTCGAGAACAGGTTGGACCTGGTCAGGCCGGTCTGTGTCAACGGCTTGCCGTTGACGCTGCGCTCTCTGCGCGGCGCATCCCCATATTGTATCGGGATGCTTCCTCTATCATTCGGGCCGTCTTGAAGAGCTGCTCTCGGCGTTGTAGCCCTTTTTGAGGACTTCATTGCGCAGCATTTCGCGCAGCGCGGACACCAACTGTCCCCAGAACGTGTAATTGTCTGGCGGCTGTATCATACGTGCCGCGTGTTTCGTGAGCTCGTTCAGCATCTCCTGAATGGTCTTCATGCCCTGCATGACCGCATCAAATTTATTCGATGCGTGATGGTACGTCAGTGTGTGCAGGAACCTTTTTTGAAGGCCCTGCATCACTGTTTCCAGAGTCCAGCTGCAGACCTGGCGATCGAAGCGTTCTACGTTTTGAAGGAACCATTCCTGGGCTTCGCTGGTTAGGTGAGTGCCCACGTAGCTGACCTGCATGTCTATGCTGGTTGGCTCTAGGAGGCAGTTCATTTTCAGCCATCGTAAGATGGCTGCGACGAAGATCTCAAACTCTTCAAGGTCAGATCCCCCGGCGTATGGCTCGGGGTGAGCCAGCTTCATGCCGGCTTTCGCTAGCACAGACTTCTCTGGGTCTGTGTCCGCAGCGTCTGCCAACACTACACGGATCATCCGTGTGATCCCATCGTACGGCTCTAGCGGTACGATGTCAGCCTGATCCGGGATTCCCTGGCCTTCCATTGGGGCCATGGACCGCTCGCGCGGCTGTGACACCGCACAGGGCAGGCTGTTGTATGCCCTGACGGGCCCCGGGCCCGGATCGGGCTCGGGATCGGGAGCATTTTGTGCTCTCGAGTCCGGGGGTGTTTTGTGCCTGGTGTCCCCTGTCAGTCCCGCGTTGCGGATCCGCAGCCTGCTGTTGTAGGCTGCCCACGCCTGTCATGTGTCCTGCACGGCTCATGTGAGCTGCTCGTCTGGCTGCTGAGCGTTGTGGCTTTGGGCCACTGCTTCCTCAGCATTCTTTGCTAGCAGCTCAAGGGACCACGTACGGTGGCGTGCGGCTGCGGCCTCTTTACGCTGCCAGTGTGCGACTTCGAGCTCTAGACTCTCGGTTGTCGTTTCAGAGTCAGCCTCTGAGGCGACCTGTTCCCTGACGATCTGTTGGATTGTCTTGCGGCTGTCCGTTGGGGCAGCCGGTTGCTCCTGAGGTTCATTCCTGAACCTCACGTCCTGTTAGACCGGGACGGCTGGCGGCGGCATTCGCTGCTTGTCCTGCTCCTTTCGTCGCGGGTCTTCCGCATCGTGACCGCGTTCATTAGCTGCGGACTGTCGCGAGCTCGGACGTGTTGTGTCGCGTTTCCCCCGTGGGCGGAGGGCCGTCTGGACGTTCTCCAGCGTGGCTGCATCCTGCAGCCTGATCTCTTCCGCCTGGTGGAGTTCCTTCCCGATTACCATTATGGCGGAGGCAACGTTGTCAAGCTGCGATGCTAGCTGATCGTGCTTGTGTGCTCCAGTGCAACGCATCCTGCACCTGCTTGTTCAGGGCCTCTGCCATCTCGTTGTCGATGGCATGAGCTCTTGAGCTCTTGCGACTTGAGCTCGAGTATTCCGAGCCCTGCCCATCGTCTGGGGCTCGCCTTTTTTGCCGTCGTCCCCCTTCGGGGACGATCTTCATCGCTCTACTTCGTGAGCGGTGGCTCGAGTCGTGGCTTTGTGCCCGCCTTGACGTTGATGCTCTGCCGTCTGACGACGGCGAGACTTCTCTGCCCTTTCCTTTGTCTCTGGGCAGAGGGGATTGGGGGGCAGCGCCAGCTTGTTTCCTGGCGTCGTCTCTTCCTCAACCACGCTCGACGAGATATGGTCGGGATTTTCCTCATCCTCCATTGGGGGGACGAGGGCGGTGAGATCTACGATCTCTCCATCTTCTAGCGTCCTGGGCTCTTGGTCCAGGGTAGCATCAGCCGTCGTGTCGCTGGGCTGCGCCAGTGGTGTGGACCGCAAGCTCGTCGCTCATGTCCATCTTCGACTGCATGGAATCATCATGCTCGCAGCCGACAGTAGAAGGTCTACTGGAGGGTCTCAACGATGTTTAGTCGTCGACGTAGCGATCTTTTTCAAGATTGCTTCGAATCCACAATCGGTTGGCCATGTGGCGATCAACCGCAGGATAGTTCAAAAAGGTGTAAATATGTCTATCTTAAGCCTTGAGTCACAAGAGCACGGCAGAACTTGACCAATGTGTGGTATTCTGATGCTACGTAGTGACAGTGTAAGGGTAAGATGCGATGGGAACTGCTGACCGGTTCCCACGCATAAACTATACAGTGGGTCCCTAAGGGGCCCACTGGGATTATGTAATAACTAGTATACATGTATGATACCTAGGTTATTTACAGCCTGCTAGTACAGTTGAGAACGGGGCACATCGGGCTCAACAAACACTTGCATAAAATCGGCAAAGCAACCTCACGGACATGCCCGGCTTGCAGGAGAGCAAACGAAACAGTGCACCACTATCTATTCAGGTGCCCAGCGTACAGGACACAGAGAAAAGAGATGGAGAAGGGATTGCGCAGGGGTGCGGCCTCAGTGAAAACGGTACTCGGAAAGCCCAGAGCGATGAAATACTTGTTCAAATACATCCACGACACACAGCGATTAGAAGCATCTTACGGAAACATGATACTCCCGGAGATGCAGAAGGACAAGATGAAGTGAAGAGGAAACGGCATGACAACGCGCTACAAGTAGCACAAGACTCACCTCGCCCACATCGGCATGGACACGCTCAGGGCCTAGCCCAGTGAGCAGAAGCAGAGATAGAGGGCGAAAGGGGAGAAGGTGCCACAGTTAGTCTGAACCAATGTATTGACCGTCTAGCATAGGGCAATTCCCCAATAGACGTAAAATTGGATACAAAAAAAAAAAAAAAAAAACATCAGAGACGACAGCATGGACCACGGCGATCACGTGCATGGATGGTGCGTAGTGTCTGACATTCTCTGGACTAGGCTAATTACAGTAAGTACCATTAATGTGCTTAGCGTTCATAATATTCAAAGCACCCGGCAGTACATATGGTGGATCAGCCAGCCTTGTGACACCTGCACCAGGAGAATTATAGCTAGCTTCATGTGTTGAGATACGAGATTCAGGATGGTGTGGAAAAGGGAGTGTCGCAAATTAAGTCGATGCCACACCACCTCGTCATCCATGAAAGATTTATCATATCCGGGATGAGCGGGTGTGTGGGCGCAAGGCGTTGCACTTGGACATGTGGATATGCATTGTCCAAAGACAACAAATACAAGGCTTCACGCTTAGAGATGGCTTCACCCTTACCAACGTACCACTCCAGAATCACAGTTCCCTTGGCGCCACAAACCAGACCGAGCTTACACGCCTGCAAGTCTTTACCGTACAGCCTCATCAACCCACCAATCTGGAAGATATCTCGTATGGGAGGGTGACATGCGGGGATCGTGTGGGTGTCTGCTGCAGGGTATGAGGATGTGGTCTAGGGATGCAAACATGCTGTGCGAGCCTAACAGCAAAACACTCAGCAGCTACTGAAGGACAGAGCTGAGTCCAAGTAACTCATTAGCTGAGAAGGAGTGTGACTATGCAGTCTTATAATTGGAAGGCCGGTTTGTTAAATGATTGGAGGAGAGAGAGTACAGGTAGCCGGCTTGCCGGGGACAGCAGGTGATGGGGTAAAATCCATGATAGAGTGAGTTGGTTGATGTGGGAAGGGGTAGGAGAGTGGAAAATAGGCGAACATCCAACGAGTCAGGGAGAGCGTCACGCATCAGAAAACTGCAGGTATGTGTGCTATGACAGTCGATACGCTGGGCATGTGTCCTTTCTATCTAATCCAGGTCCGAGTAGGAAGTTTATTGTGTAGAGCAGATTGCCAGAGAAGCATAAAACGTGCCATGACATAGTAAAGACCACCGATGAATGGATGGATGAATACAGCTGTAAGCTTCCAGCATCAAGGGCTGAGACACACGCAGTTCATACGTGGCGAGACTTGCTACTCGACATGGTGGCACTGGCAGAGGTATGCGAGCGATGCGAGGCTTGCTGGTGGCGATGGGAACGGAGGAAATGGTACTGTAGCCACATGACCAATGGCTCAACGATATTTGTGTGACATGGAACTTCCACCGGGACAATGGCTCAAGGGTCCACGTGATGCGTGACACACCCAATATGGCTCAGACCTTGCCTTGCTTAGACTTGTATAAAATTTTACAGCGCCATTTTTTTCTACAGTACTTGTGTCCGAAACCCTTGGAAAAGGAAAGTGAGAAGTCACGGAGAATGAGGAGAGCATAAATAACTCGGAGACACTGCTACGTGTGGGCCACATTCACCCAGCCACCAAAAATTTACAGGACCGCGGAGTCACAGTACATATCTGACTACCCTGCCGTAATGTCCACAGAGATGTCGACGGTCGTACTCGTACTCGCATCCACCTATGTACCCTCAGACGCATTACGAGTCCACGACCCACCTCCTCCCGTCACATATGCGCACCAGCTTCCACATGAGTTACGCCTTACTAGCGGGCACTCGAACAGATGCTATAACATCTACATAATATAGACCAACCCGCGCAAATCAACGTTCTGACAGCACACTAACGAAAGCACAACGATAGCACATCGTGCTGGACCACGGACAAGCTGCTACGCTATTACTCAAGCACTTCAAGTTTTCTTGTAGGACTATCATGTAACCCCCTTTTCGAATCACCCACCCCTCGCAGTCTCTGCTGCTTCAGACGCCTTACTGTGTACCACACTCTTGCGCCTGCGTCTTCTCTTGTCTTCCGAAGAAAGTCGTTGACAGCATGACCAGCACCATTGCATCCCAGCGCACACAGGCATTTTGCTTATCCATCGTCTGATGATTTGTCCAACCATCCACGGATCTGTCCACCCATCGACGATTTTTATAAAAAGATTTTTTTTTTCCCATTTTACGTCTTTTGGGGCAGCACCCTATGTAAGACGGTATGTACATTTACTTTCTTGTGTTTTCTCCCTCTCTCCTTTAAACCTCTATTCTCTGCTTATGCTCGAGGGGCATGGCCCTGAGCGTGTCCGTGCCTTTGTGGGCGAGGTGTGTGGTTAGCGCCTCTTCTCTCTGCGCTGTCTTCCGCCTGCTCTTCTTCCATTGTCCTCTTTCGCTGGTGGTAATGTGACGTCTCCATACTGGTTCTCGAACTGTTTCATGTCCTGTATATACCCGAATAGATGCTCCAACGCTTTGTGTCCTCCCAACAGCGTCCTTAGGGATCTCGCGCCTCTTTTCAGTTTGCTCTCCAGCCTCTTCCTCTGCTTCTTGTATGCCTGGCAGTGGAACAGATCGTGCTGTACTGTCTCCTGTGCGTTCCTGCATGCTGGACACAGGGGCGATTCCGCTTTTCCTATCTTATATAGGTATTTGTTTAACGGTATGTGTCCTGTCCTCAGCTGCACGAGCAGGCAGGCCTATTTACGCAGTATGTTCCTCGTAATTTTCGCAAAAGCTGCCGACGGCATAGTGGGGTCAATTTCATGTGCTCGCATAGCTCTAGGTGACTTAGCGAAAATTTCCCTCGCTTGCTGCTTCAGGCTGGTGTTATGTCACTGGATCTCTGCCACTCTGCTCACTGGCAGCGTTCCCCAGCACTCGATCGGTATGTCCCTCTCCTCACTGGTCTCTCCACTCGCCGCCTTCTTCACCTCCTCATCTTAGCTCGAACGCGTGCATCATCTCATGGAGAGGGGATCTGTGGCGCTTGACATACCTCCTAGCTGCTCTCCTCGTCCTCTCTGCTAGCGGATGACTCTGAGGCAGGCACGCTAGCCGTACTGCAGCTCTGTGTACTATCTTGGTCACTAGCAGTGGGAACAGCAGGAGATCAGCGTGCGCGTCAAGTGTGTCAGTGGCCGTGGTTCTAAGTGCTCCCATGATGTCTAGCGTGACTTGTCCTGGATTCTGGCTAGTTTGTTCACGAAGCCCTTCATACCTTTGGCCCTGTTCGTCGCTGGCGTGAGGAAGCATCAGCGGCATATAACATTCTCGGGATCGTGACTGTTAGATAGTATGTCCGCATGTACTTAGCTAGTATTCCCCTTGACGGTTTCGCTAGCATTTTGTATTTCCCTACATATACTTCCCCTTTCTTCAGAGCGTAGTTGACGTGTTCTTTGAACCTCAGTTCCTGGTCCATTATCACCCCCAGGAATTTGTGAGTCACTGTGGGCCACACTACGTGTCTCCCTATTTTTATTGATGGTCTCATCGTCGGCTTGGTTTTCCTCGGTCTCACTGGGTCTTTTTCTCTTCTTCTGGTGAGCCCCATCAGCCCGAATTTCTCCACCGCGAACTGGCATTGATGCTGCTCCGCCCAGTCGTATGCTCCCCCCGGCGTTTCCATCATATCTGTCAACTTTCTGAATGCCTCTGGTAGGTCCTTCCCTTCTGCTGTTAGGGTCGTGTCATCTATGAACCCCACACAGCCCTCTCCCCTTTTGCTCTGCGCAATGTCGAGCAGATCCACATTATAGAACTGGTACGCGATCACTGAGAGGGGGAAGCCCTGGTCCATGCCCTGCTCTATGGGTCTGGTCGCTGACGTATAGTCATCCAGGCTGACAACTGTGAGCCTGTTTTGGACCTTCCTGTGTATCCAGTCCGTGTACTCGCACGGTATTCCTCTCCTACGCATATTATGAGCCAGTCTTTCTAATACGATGCTAGGGAAAGCCCCCTTTATGTCCAGATACAATATCCCCAGCACCTTCCCTCTCCTCCAAGCGTCCTTTGCTTGTCCTACCACGTGGTGTAGGTGACGGTTGTTGTCCTGCCCGGTCTACATCCGAAGTGGTTATCGGGCAACAGCCGGTGTTTTTCTGCCATCTTCCCAATGTCTTCTGCTACGCACGCTGACAGTACCTTGCCTATTGTGTTGAGCAAAGCTATAGGTCTGTATGCGCCTGAGACCGTGTAGTTGGCTTTCCCTAGGTTTCACAGGACTTTGGTGATGGAATCTCTCCACTTGGCTGGGTATACCTCGAGGTCGAATGTCGCTCGGAAGAGGGGGCCCATGTAGGGTATGAGAACGTCAATACACTGCTTTATAAGTTCGTTTCGGATACCACTTTCTCCAGGCGCTTTGAACCGATTGAGCCTATCTACTGCTCTTCATATCTGCCCGTCAGTTACTGGCTGGTATTCGAATGCCAGTGGCGGGTACTCATAATCCGTTGGGATCTGTTCTATTCCGTCTCTTGCTTTAGGAAAGAACGTGTTGAACAGCATGTTCGCCTTCTGTTCATTTGTCTCCACCACCTCTCTCATGCCGTTCTCCCTTTGCACTACCATCGTCGGCGCCCTTGCCAGCCCTCCATCTGATATACCCGCCGAGGCGTACCTGTGCGCCATCCACCATTTTTTGGTCAATGCTCGCGAGGAAATCGGCCCAGTGCTCTTTCTTTGATCCCTCTATTGCTTCGGCATAGCTGTTTCTGGTGTGTCTGTACTCTTCATGTGAGGAGTGTGTCGGGTCGTTTCTCTGTGCGTACACCCTTCTCCCCAAGCGCCTCGTTTCGTTCCTCTTTTGAGTCAGTTGGAGCGACCACCAGCATTTCACATACAGCGTGTGTTTGCTCTTCAGTACCAGCTCTTCTGTGGTGTCTTGGATAGCTGTGATGAGCGCTTCTAGATGGAGATGGAACTGTCACTGATCTATCGGGTTTGGATCTTCTATGACCTGTCCCAGCCTCATTTCTAGTGCCTTGTTGTATGTTTTCCAATCCACCTGCCTGTAGTTGTGTTTTGGGCTGTGTGTGATGGTCTCAACTGTGAGGTCTATTTTGGTGTCTATGGGGTAATGGTCGCTTTTTGGCGGTCGTTCTTCTGGCACTGTCGTACAACTGATTAGCCTCTCTACTAGTGAAGGTGAAGTGAACACGTTATCTGTTCAGGTATGGTTTCCTGTGGCCATTGCTTTGAGTGTCGGCACTCCTTTAGGTAGCGCCATATGCATCCCGTGCTCTGCTATGGCATCCAGCAATACTTGTGCCTCGTTGAGGTTGGCCCTGGTGAACAGATGCGAGTTGTGTAGCTGGTCCCATAACGGATGGTGCCTGTTGAAATCCCCTAGCCATAGCATTCCTTCTGTTTCCCATCCCTGTGTGGCTCCTTCCACCGCTTTTTCTTGTATGTGTTTTCACACGGCCCTTATGCTATCCGATTGTGTACAGTCTGCATATATGTTGTAGATTAGGACATTACCCATGTTTGTCTTGATTTTTATCACTGTGACGTCCGGCCATCCCACCTCCATCGCCCCCCATGCACTTGTCGCGATCTTTTTGTTTATCAATATCATTGATCTTGTTCTTGCCCCTCTGTTCTGATAGTGTGTCTTCGGGTATACTGAGTGCCAGCTATGTGTAGCCCTAGAATTTCCCAGAAAGTCAACGTATGGTTCTTGAATTGCGAGGATATTGTAGTGATCAGGCGAGCACTTAGCTGGCATTTCCGCCGTTGCAGTGAGTGACTTGTTTACGTTTTGTTGTCTGATTCTCAAATTTTGGATCCGTTGGTCGTCTCTACTCATTGTGAGAGCAGGGTGTTGTTGTTTCCGTTGTGCTGTTCTGTCTGCGTCTGTTCGCGGTGTGCTCCGATCCCGTAGTCGTCTAGCCGGCTCTGTCGTCCTTCTCCCTGTTCTCTCTCCTGCCACCCTTGATCCATGTGCCCTATCCACGGGTTTGTCCCTCACACTCTACCCCTTACGCTCCCTCGGCTTCCATTCGTCCTCTCCGTGTTGGGTTGTTCGGTTCCGTCTGGTGTTCTTCGCCGCTTCTGTCCATCGTCTGTCTTCCCATGTGGGCTTCCGCCTCGGCTGCTCTCCACCTCCTTTCTTCCTGCTCCCTGACCTGTTTTAGCTGTTGGAAGCACTGAGGAAATACAATATCGACATGGTGATCATAACAACACAATTCCAAACCAAAACCAACTCGTCGATATTCTTCCGAACGCATACATATTACAACAACTTATGCCCGAGATCGCCGAACTCACACCTGCCCACTCAATCCAACCCGATTTACGCCCCCGATTGTTCTGATATCACAGGAACACACACCATATGCTACTACAGTCTAGAACGCCCCTAAAGACCCTTCCCAAGCACGCCGAGCCTGACTCAGATGGTATGCACCCCATAATCACGTGATCCAATCAAGGGACGCGACGCGTCGAGCCGACCCTGCACGTAGCTAGACCACGTCTCCTATCCATTCCCAAAGTCCGTTCCCTTTCTCTATTTTATGCTCCACACCCCAACCCAACTTGTACAACACCCGTCGACACTCCTATCAATGGCTATGCGCCGCTCCCCCCAATTGTGTCAAGTAGCGCTATTGGTCGATACGCGCCTGGAACCATGTAGTCTGGCTTTGCTGGCTTGCATAGCACTTGTGTGATGGAGTCTCGTCACTGATCAGGGTATACAGAAAGGCTGAATGTGGCCCTGAACAGGGGGCCAAGGTAGATGAGCAGTGTGTCGGCGCACTGTTTAATTAGCACATTAGTTATGCCGTTCATGCCTGGAGCTTTGAAAGGGTTCAGCTTAGCTATTGCCCGTCTTATCTGCTCATCGGTAATATGGGCGAACAAGAATGCTTCTGGGGGTATGAGCAGTTGTGTGGGACACTTTTGTGTTTTGGACCGGACTCTGGGAAGAATGTATCATAGAGCATAGTGACCTTCTGGTCATTAGTGCTTGCTACCCACTTGGTACCGTCCTTGTGTTTGGCTGTGAGTTTTAGAATATAGATCAGATTCAAAAGGATTTAATATAGATCTCTGTTGCTCAGCGGCTGGGACTGTTATGTTTGTCCAATTTCTGGGTGCTGACTAAGCTCGGCAAGGTACATTCATTAGTGATGGATGCTGGTCACGTGGCCATGTCGATGGAAGGGTGGGTTCGATCAAGAGAACGAGTGTCTCAAAAGGCTTCTCTTTTAAGACAGTTTAGAGTAGTCAATGATAATAGACTCTCAACGAAGATTTAGGGAAAAATATCGAGAACTAAGCTCTGTAGCTATCAAACAATTCTACAGGTACTTCAGGGGGTGAAACAGTAATTTCTGGATGATCTGTTCATACATTTGTGGTAGCTATTTGTACTATGATACTAATGACTACTGTTAGCAACTAGGGGCTATGGCAGGGAAGGTTTGGTAGAGTTCTTAGAAAGCTAGAATCAAATATACTCTCTCAGTGAATTTATTGTCACTGATATATTAATACAATACCTAGAATCAAATATACTACATGATTTTCAGTCAACATGCTATGTAAATATGAAAGATACTACTCGCCTCTCTCAGTGAATTTATTGTCACTGAGAGAGGAGTACAATCCTGTCTCAGAAGGCATATACGTGCACCCGGCCCTTTAGCGCCCAAGAGCTCGCGCGTCGAAGTCATTTCAAACTCCGCTGGGTGCAGCTGCTTGTGAAAATAGAGATAACAAAATGAAATGGAGAGGTAGGGAGTGACTGGAAAATTTCGAAAATAATCAGAGAAGTGGATGCATGGTACAGGAACAATGTGAGAAGAGATTGAAACACCATACAATAAATTGAATATATTATGCTTGATTTTGGTGCAGGAGCATAAATGCACCCAACAGTTGCTGTTGAGAGAGTTATTCACTAATGAGTTAGTGTTGGAGATACTGTATGATAGCGCAGATGTTGTTCATTACTGTGCTTGAATTGACAAGCGACTGCGCGACAGCCACATATCCAGGAAGTTTTCCCACCATTTTCTCACTCAAAGCCTTATATCCTGTCTGAGTCTAATTGAACATAATCGTCACTGATGGTTTCATATCCAGATACATCCTATTTATTCGAATGTCCAAATTGTGTACATCGACAAAAGGCCTTCGATCCAAACTGGAGGCATCCGAGACCTATAGGTGTGAATGTCTCAAGCATACAGTTTAACATCGGACCCACTGGGCCATCTGATGCCATAAGATTGCACTGGCGGTATATTGTTACTTGATCCAGGTAAAACCACTTATTCTTTCTCTTTGAAGTTTAAATTTAAAGCTGTAGTCTATACAGAGCCCATCATGTGAAAAGGACCACTTGATATTTCATAAAGCAAGGTGTAAAGTCACTGGGAAGGCTAGTGGTAACCGGTAAGCGTTAGCAGCCAAGGCTGGTGGCGACAAAGACCAGCGTGAGCTTCAAGTTGAAGTTTGGGTGCCCATAGATCGTCTCAAGGTCTCTCTAGCTTCCTTGCGAAGCATGTTGAGTGTTAAGTACACCAGATGTGGAGCTGGACCCACACCCATCCACAAGTAAACGGATTCGTCGCGGACCAAGAACTGGGAACTTGAGCAATACAATATTTTGAATTGACAAACACTTTGATGCAGTCCAAGCACCAGGAAACTGGGCGTCCCGCAGGATGTACGTAATTTGCATGTGACCATGCGGCGTGATCGTACCCGCCGGTATTTACCGACCCGATCCCCTGATCCATGTGGTAGGCTTGGCATCGTGGGTTCTTGGGGGTGCCTGGTTCTTTGATACAGTAGTGTGCCTGGGTGGACAGTTGAAGCGATGACGAGCTAAGCGAATCTGAGCGCTACAACTGGGCTAATTAAGGAGACTTAAGTAATACCCGCCTTAAATAGCGTGAGAACCTATCGTTCGAACTCACCCTTTGCTTTCGCCTCCATCTACCCGACTAGCGTAGATACAGACAAGATTTTCTTCAACCAGATGGCACCATCGTACCCTAGCGGCACCTCAGTTCATCCTGCACCGCCAACGACGCCTCAACCAAACCCGACGCCACCACCTACGTCACGACCCCTTATCCCCACGCTCCCTCTATCACCACTACCGGGAACGTGGCCCCATCAAGCTCCATCACCGGGTCTTCGACCACGACCTCGCCTCACAGAACCTCTCACAGGAGACCGGCCCCACCGCCGCCCACCGCCCAATGTTCGAGGAGGCTGACACCAGGCCAAGTCATAGACCAGATCAACGGGGTCATATCTGTGAGAAACCAAATCAGAGCAGGTTGCCGTGCCAACAACAACCCCGGAGTCTCAGATGACGAGGACATCCTAACCGGCGCTGACCTCGCCGCCATGTACCCACGGCACCAGACCAACACCCCTTCGTCGCCTTCCACTCTAACCGCTCCGAACCTCCACACGACCACCTTTCCCAACAACCTCACCCTTCCGACCACCACCACACAGCCGCCAACCCTCAACCAACCACCGGCACCGCCGCAACTCCCTGTGGCCCCGGCGCCCATGGCGCCCACTTCCAACACCCCGACGGCATATGCCTTCTGCGATGCAGACGCGGACGCCAACACGCAACAATCACACGATACCCGTGCAACTCATAGCCATGGTTAAAGCACATGCATACATCCCCCTTTCCTTCTTCCTAAGCGAAAGCATGGATCGCATCAGACTCGAACTAGACCTCAAAACCACTAAGTCCATGGCAAAATCAATCCGCCTGATCGACACATCTAACTTCATTGACGAGCGCCAGCTAGACTTCGCCCTATTCAGCGAGGCATACCACAATTTTATCAGGTGCCTAGAACTTTGCATGGCCCCTGGATCCAAACTACCACTCGCCTGGGCCGATCATTTTAACCGATGCAGCACAGACCCGCACATGAAATCGGCGTTCAAGACTTTCCTATACATGGACATCAAAATGCGCCAGCAACTCTTCGACATACCATTCTCCCCTGACACGCGCAGCACCGAATATTCTGACGCATGGCTGATCGCAGATAGAGAAGTGAATGAAGAGAGACTCACCGACATGATCAAATCATCGGTCTGGACGGAACTGGCAGGGCACCCACGAACGATACCCGGCAGAAACAACTACCGATACCAACCCTACAGCAACCCAGGCCCGAATGACCAGGGCAATGCACGCCACGGCAGCAACCAACCCTCCGCGCCCTTTCTATCAAAGGAAGAGCATGACACAAGGCCTAAGCTCTGCCTCAAATGCGGCCTCAGCGACGCGCACATCTCGATCCAGTGCAACTCAGCCACACTCCACGGCCACGCCGACCGTAAGACCAACGTCACAGCCAAGGACAAGAAACTCTTCTACAACACGGACTCGGCAGCCGTATGCTTCAAATACAACCTCACAGGAGCCTGCACTGCTACCACCGAAGGTCACCCACCCCACCGCTGCACCCTATGCCTTGCAGGGTCACACGGTGCAGTCCGCTGCCCTAGAATCTGAACGCCTCAAAATTGCCACACCGTATATAGCATCCGCATTCCAACAGAATCTTGACCACTTCAACCTTTCCTGTACATACCCAAACATTGTTCTTGATCTCACACAAGGTTCCCGGATCGGCACTCCACCTCCACTCACCAAGACCTTCATCCCACCCAATATGAAATCCCCGCTAGACAGACCCAACATAATCGACGAACATCTGCAAGAGGAGATCGCCGCCGGCCGCATGTCAGGCCCTTTCACCGTCAATGAGGCCCACACCATATTCAACGGGCACTTCCGCACCTCACCGCTGGGCCTCGTCGAGAAGGAACCTGGCTCAGACAAATGGCGCCTCATCAGAAATGTGTCAAAACCCGACACACATGGCATATCTGTCAACGATATGCTCGACTCCAACGACTTCCCGACCCGCTGGGGCTCGGCCTGGTTAGTCGCACAATACGTGAGCTCCATTCCATCCTTCCATCGCGTACATCCACACTCCACATCCGTGATACTCCATCTCCCCATCACACCCACCCAGCTTAATCACACACATGCAAACACGCACCCCGCACTCGCCGGGCCACACTTTCATCTTTTATACCACCCACTTCGTGCCAGACATCAACTGACACATCATCCAACAGCTTGCAACAGCACCGCCAGGCACACAAGCCGCGTGCCTGGACTTGCAGAAGGCATACCGCACATGCCCCGTGCTACCCGCGCACAAACGATACATCGCAGTGTCATGGCGCGACATGATCTATGTCGACCATGTCCTACCGTTTGGGCTGGCCACAGCCGGCAGCATCCAAGGGACTGTCGCAGACACCCTCGTCGACATACTAGCCGGCTTCGGCTTCAAGAACGTCTTCCGTTGGGTTGACGACTTCCTATTCATCTGCGAGCCCTCTGACATTCACATGCACCCAGAGTACTCATTCCCACACACGCGCACGTCAGACGCATTTGAGTACGCCCTCAACCTCATCACAATCACATCAGCAACCTACCCGCTGGGCATTCCATGGCACCCCGTGGAGTCCAAGGGCCACGACTTCGTGTTCGTTGCCGAGTATGTTGGTTTCACTTGGGACCTCGCCGCACGCACGGTGGCGGTCCCTGAGCACAAACGTACCAAGTACCTAGCCAGGGTCATCTCATACGTGTCCTAAAAATTAAATATTTAAATTTAACTTTATTTGAAACTCCTGGGCACACTCCAACACATCACATTCGTGCACACACTGGGCCGTTCTTTCCTGCCCGCCATCAACATGTCGTCAATCAAGTTCCAAGGGAACATATATACATGGCACTTCATCGATAGACGAGTCCGCAGAGATCTCGAGTGGTAGACGGACATCCTATGCTGCACCGACATCTCGCGTTCGCTGCTTCCCTGCACCACCGCCGACATCGACATCTGGGTTGACGCATCCACATCATGGGGCATCGGCCTCACAGTCGGCGACAGATGGGCGGCTTGGCGCCTGACCCCCGGCTGGAACTGATGGGCAAGACATCGGCTGGGCAGAGACAATCGCGGTTGAGATTGCGGCTCTGTGGATACACGCACGAGGTTTCATGGATTCACACATGCGTATCCACAGCGACAACACCGGCGTGATCTATGCCCTCGCCAAGGGCCGCTCCCGTAACACCCAACGGAACGAAGCCATCCGCCGCATTTCCTTCCTTCTCGCCCTCATCAACGTCACCCTTGACACAAAATACATACCATCAGCGGAGAACAGGGCAGACTCCATCTCTCGCTGTGAGATGGGCCCACCTGACGACATGCGCCTCCAAGAATTCTTCGTCCTCCCAGAGGCACTCCACAACCTACTCATTTATGCTTAGACGACGAGAGATACTGGCTGAGCAGCGTTCCAGCCCGTTACGCACAGGTGGGACGGCGATTGACGATGCCCCCCTACCACAGCCTGTACACCAACGAAAGCCACGAACGTCGCATGACCCTAAGAATTTTCTTGCCCCTTCCCACTTATGTCCACTTGTCCTAGCCGCTGATTGCGCTACATCTTGGCAGTCTCCTTACTCTATCAATCGTACTTTGACTCAGAAGGCCCATGCACCCATCACCCTAGCCCACCTGAATCTTCTGTGCGACAACCTTACCCTCACAAACTCCTTCGACGCTGCCGTATTCGCAGTCGCTTCCATTTCCTTCTGGGCATGCTGCCGCTTAGCCGAACTGACAATCCCGTCACGCCACTCCTTTGACGCCGCCCATCATGTTTCATGATCCACACCGATCATGCACGGCGTTGCCAAACAGGGCCGCAGGTTTACCACCATTCACATTCCCTTTTCCAAAACCAAACGATCGCTGGGCGACGACCTCCAGCTCATAGACATCAGCGAGCGCAGCAGCCCCATTGCCGCCTTCCAACACCACCTCATATGCAACTCCCGCATTCTGCAGCACGCCCCACTCTTCGCCTTCGAAACCTCCGACGGTGCCTGGGCTCCAATGACCAAAGACTGGTTCTTGGAGTGGTGCCGGGAGGTTTGGTCCACCAATGGGCTACCACCTGTCCTGGGTCACGGATTCAGGATCGGAGGCACCTCACACCTCCTCCTCTTGGGGATCGATCCATGGATCGTCATGGTCATTGGCAGATGGTCATCCACGGCATTCTTACTTTACTGAAGGCGGATCGAAGAGATCCTACCCAATTTCATCAGCGAGTCATTCGACTCGATACCTTCCCTTACATTGCGCATGTCCCAGCTACGGCAGAACCTTCGTTTGCCCTAATAAAATTTTCATCTTATTCCAGAACAGTATTACAAGCGTCCTATAAGGGGGTCACGAGTACTGTCAGGCATACACACGGTCCGCTGCGTTGCATCGGATTCATGGGTGGTAGTATGGCCTGCCACGTCCTTGCGCTCGAGGCTTGCCGGCCTCAGACATGTTCCGGCACATTCACGTCACGGTATGGACATGCTGTGGGTTGCACGCCCTCAGGGACTTGCCGCTTCCCGGCAACTCCCGTGGTTCGGTCTTTGGCTGGCAAATCCCTCTCCCCCCTAACTCGGCGAAAACATTAACCTCACGGTTGGCTGTTTGTCGGCACCCCCGTTACTCCCACAACCCAACCTCCATTAATTAGCTTCTGTATCTCAGGAATGTAGATCCAGAAGCACGTGCTCACGTATCAATGATGCACCAAGCTTCTCACAGACGCCTACAGTTCACCACACAGTCTGACGCAACCGCCGTCATGCTCTGAGGCCTGCATAATGTGGGCAATGGGATTCATGCGAGTGGCGACGCTTCCTGAGTTGCTTGTCCAGGTCTGACTACCGAACGTACTGGCGATGTCACCCTGAACAGCTGACTGGCATGACTGAGAAATAGGTGTGTCGGAATACACCAGACACATGCTACTTACAAGCCTTCATTGAAGCTGTCCTCAGCAGCTCCATCCTTAAATAGAGGCATTACCAGGAAACATTTTTAAACCGGGCCCCTCCAGCTCTGTACGGTGCGACCCCGCGGTGGGGTGGGGTTGGCAGGGCGTCGAGAGCTCACATCGCGGTGGCGTGCGGAGAGGAGTGGGAGCCATGGTGGTTTGCGAAGTTGCGCAGAATGTTGGAGTGTCGAGCAGAAAGAAGCGTGAAACGGCGGAAGAAGCTCACAAGAAGCACGCAAGAAGCATGCAGAACTGAAAGAACGTCATTAGTAAGTTCGTGCACACCGTCATTGTCAACGCGCACCTTGGTCAAGCGCATCCCCCTTGCCATCATCGAGCAATTTTGTACGTTGGCATGTGCCATATCTGGGACTATGGGCAGTGCGGTATGTGGGGAGAACGTCGTGGAGTTGTGGCGACATGGGGTCCGGCGCTTAGGGAGCGGTCTGTGCGCGGGCGCCAAGCGGGTGCGCCCTCAGAGTCCGATTACATAATGGGGGCGCTAAGTATGCTACTCCGCTTTAATTATTTGGCGTGCACACATGTAAAATGCACACACACAAGTCATGCTAGCCCTGCATCTTTGAGTTTTTCTGACGAGATATGTGGAGGCAAGGCAGGCATCTATGATATATGATGGTCAAAATGCACAAATATACTAGTTTGATCATGCACGACGAATTGAAATGGCACCTGGGTATGTGCCAACATGGGTGGCTCTGGGTGGTTGTAGGCCACTGGTGACAAATCCTTCAGTGTGACTGGCTAGGTCGTGTGTCATACCCATCATACCGACCTGCTGAGCATCTGTCAGAAGCCTCGCATTACCATGCTATCTTGTCATCTACAAACATTTCAATTTTACATCCTGTACGGTGCACTGTTGAAAATGACTTTGCATCAGTATCTAAAAGTGCATGTCAATGGTGTAAAGTACAGTAGAAGTAATCAACTCAAACTTACCTGAGATACCAGACAGAGGTCATACTAAAACCTCAAATGTAGCTCGACGGTTGTTCAGTAGTCAAGTTGGCCCAGAAACAGATGCAAGAGCTTTAGTCGGTCCAAAAGCAACACTGACCCATCGATGTGATCTAGAGATTTGAAGACAATATATTCGTTGCGTGTGGGCAAAATAACATATTTGTGCATTTTGACCATATATGTCTGTCTTGCCTCCACATATCTCGTCAGAAAAACTCGGGACACGGTGCTAGCATGACTAGTGTGTGCGCATTTTACATGTGTGCACGCCAAATAATTAAAGTGCAATTGGAGTAGCATAGCTAAGTACACATGCATCACTGCAACTGTGCGCGCAACCATGGTTATAAACCCTTCGCCATGGCTCAATTTCCACACCGCATCTCATGAAACACTCCCTCATCTCTGAAAGGATCGCTTCCATAACTATCCCGGGTGACTGTGATGTCGTTGCGGGGGGAACATAGGGCATTGGGGAGGGCATCGCATGTCGCTTTGCACAGGCTGGTGCCGAGGTTTGGATTTTGGGCCGCAATGAGGCAAAAGGTACGCTCCTGCACCTTGGTATGATGTATGCCTCCACCTTATTGTCCTGCTGTCCAGCACATGCCGTGCTGGCATGGCTGTAGGAAATCTCGCATGAGAACAAGCTTGGTGCTGCCCAGAGCACCACTTCATAAATGCGGACTTCAGCCTCTTCCTAGAGGCCAAGCGCGTTTCTCACAACATCCGCACACGCACAGGCCCCGCGGGATCGACTAACTCGACATGTATCAAGGTGTGCTCTCCACGCACGCTCAGGTCATGCATTGTAAGACAGTGTAGCTGTCAAGTTGCGGATGATGCGCACACAAGCACCCACACACAGCCGCGGATTGTGGACAAGCATATCCTGTCCACATATCTTGTCCACCTAGCTTATTCACATCATGTCCACAATTCCTTACTATTCTTAGTATTTCATTGTTCCCTCAAGCTATAAGTAGTACAAGTTACGACCGAATAGATTATCCCTGGTGCTGGCATAGCAGCCCATCCAGTGTTGTTAGCTGCCATCGTTGTCAGTTGCCTACTCTGAGCTCGGGTAGTTACCTGTACTGATCGAGTGGCATGCGCAGACGTCATTGAAGGAATAGGAATTTGCGATCTGCGCAGAATGTTGTGAGAGGTAGATGGCGTTATCCAAGGATTAGGTGAGTGGCTTGTTGCGTTAGAGAGCCTTGAGAGATGTCGGGAAACTGATATAACCATAAGGTCTTCATTGCCGGAGGCGTAGTTCCTCACGGTGGGGCACACCAGTATGTAGTGCGACATTCAGGCCTGGTGGTACCCGAAGGGTATGACTTAGAAGAGAACTGTGCGAGTGAGAGGGGTCTCGAATGACATCGAAAGCCCCAAAAAACCTTTGATGGAAAGGATTCTGAATTAGAGGATTTCTTAGATCACTTCGAAACTTTAGCAGAGGCGGCAAAACTCACCGACTCGGACCGTATCGCTCAGATAGGAAGGTATGCCACTAGGAAGCAGCACAACCTTTTTGAAGTCCTCGAGGGGTATGACCCGGCCGACTGGGACGAGTTCAAGAAATCTTTAGCCAACCTGTACCCTAATGCCTTTAAGGAACGCCGCTATACTCGCCAGTCCCTTGAAGCATTTACGGCTAAAGCTGCATGTAGTGAGATAGCAGACGAAGATGAGTTGAATGATTATTACCGTGCATTCTTACCTATTGCACAGTGGCTCGTCGCTCAACATAAAATTTCAACAGAGGACCGGGACCGACAGTTATGGTTCGGTTTCCACCCCCAAATGAGGACTACCTTAAAACATCAGTTGCGGATCTCGAAGCTGGCGAAACAATCATAATCCATGACCCTCGACATACTCATCATAGGATCCACGTACCTACTCGGCCTCATGTTACACTGTGTCGCCATAGCAGTCATTACTTGGGACTCCGGAGTGTGCCACAACTCGCCGCGTTTGGCAGATTGTTACAGCCTGTTCCCGCAATTCGAGCGATGTGTCAGCTGGTATGAATAACTGGCTGCACGAAGTATATGGTCTACCTGCTTCGGCTGAGGTCCTGGTCACCCGTCGATATAAGCCAGTAGAGAGGCAGGTACATCCGGTCGCCACAACCCTGCCAGAAGAGTGTCATGTCATATGGAGGTTTCCAGAAGACCCTTTGAAATCATTTACCCTTTTACCAACAAAGCCGGCGGCAATATTTGAGTTTGGGAAGAGGCTGACAAAGGAGAGGTGGGAGGCATTGAGAGTGGGGGAAGATGGTCTTCTGTGGGAGGAGGAAGTGAGGTTAGTGTTTGCCACGCTGAAGAACAATGAGGAAGGACTGGCATGGACAGAAGCAGAGAAAGGGCGGTTTCACGATGACTACTTTGCACCAGTGGTGATTCCGACGATTGAACATGAGCCATGGGCTGAACGGAACTATCCCATTCCGCCAGGTCTCTTTGAACAAGTGGTGTCCATTGTCAAGGACAAGATAGCCTCGGGGGTCTGAGCCGTCCTCTTCTTCTTACCGATCGAAATGGTTCTGTGTTGCAAAGAAAAATGGTGCGCTCTGAATTGTTCATGATCTCCAGCCATTGAATGCTGTTACAATCAAGGACGCCAGCCTGCCGCCAGCTGTGGAACAGTATGTGGAGCGGTGTGGAGGCCGTGGTATTTACTCACTGGGAGATATCTTCATAGGGTATGATCACAGGCCCCTGGACAAGCACTCACACGACCTTACCACGTTCCAAACTCCCCTTGGACCCCACTGTCCCACTGCGCTGCCGATGGGTTGGACTAACTCTGTACCTATTTTCCATGGTGATATCTGCTTCATACTTCAAGATGAAACAGATTTCGCACCTCCATTCATCGACGACGTTCTTATTCTGGGGCCCTGCACATGCTATCTAAGGCCATATGGCACTTATGAAACCATAGTGGAAAATACTGGCATCCGGAGGTTTGTGTGGGAATATCTCGAGGACATAAATCGGATCTTACATCATTTTAAACATGCTGGGGCGACGATGTCAGGAAAGAAGCTGTTTCTTGGAGTCCCTGAGCTTACCGTAGTAGGGCACCGGTGCACCTTCGAAGGTTGCATTCCAGATACAGAGAAGGTCGATAAAATGTTGAACTGGCCGCCTTGCGAGAATGCTTCCGAGGTACGAGGCTTCCTTGGAACCTGTGGGGTTGTCAGGATCTTCATTCCACACTTCACGGAACTCACCTGTCAAGATTGGTTTTTAGGCGTTAATATCGTGTATTAGTGAACACAGTGAATGCCCGAATAACTTGTGCGAATAAGTATGCAGTTCGGCAAATAGGTGAACCAATATTTATTCACAAGATAAGAGGGTTGCCCAAACGGAGCTCGCCCTATCTACAGTCGTGGCGAAATAGCCCGTGACACTTGACGATGTAACGTACAAGGTGTCACGGAAGGGCTGTCTAAGTAGCGACAATCCCTTCGCCGACAGCACAGAGAATAGTTCGAAGGCTAAGGTAATGAAGATGAAGTATGAGAACTCACCAGTGATGCCTAAGTCCTCTTCTGGTTGAAGATAGGAATCTCCAGGAGAAGGCTCAAGACGATGATCACAGCGAGGTCAAGTTTGCACAAGATGGACAATGTATGATAATTGAACTGAGGAATATACATGTGAATGTAAACTACTTATATCGAATGCTCGTAAGGTATTAGCGAATAGGAAAGAGGCCGTCGTGAGTCAGGGTTGGATAGGGGTGCGCAGTCGTGATACAAAATAGATGAAATAAACATACAATAGAGTGAGGGAAGAGTGCGAACATGAAACGACGGAGAGTAAAGGTGGCGAAGGCACTTATGTACGAAACCATGTCTTGGGACCTGCATGCATGCTATCCTGCACGGACTCTTCGTCTACCGGGTTGATCCCACACGACCTACAGACGTGACGTCCCGCGAACACATTCTGGCCATATGAACACCCAAAGGGGTTGGATTGAGAAGATGATGGGGCTAGTGATGAACCATCACGCCGGGTAAATGGTATCGATCGTATGTGATGGCGTGCCTGCTGGCGAAATGTACGAGCAGCGAACAGCGGTTCGGAGAATGGGGCGAACAGCGAATAGAGTGGACGTAGGGGAAGAGTAGGCGAACGCTGGCGAAGATGCTAGGGAGTGAGGAGGGGGAACATAGAGGCAGCGGGGTAAGGGAAATAGACAGGTCATGACATCGCCCTACCTCTGATTAGGCTTACGCTGAAGCAAGTGGAGTTTGCTTGGGGGGAGGAGGAGGAGAGCGCGATGGGGAAGCTGAAGGTGCGAGTGGTGTCGGCAGAAGCCTTGTCAGCAATCAATTATAAGGCAGGAGGGCAGGAGGGCACTCAGCATCGAGTTATTCTTGCGGTTGACTCATCCGTCCTCACGGTCGGATGGATTTTGTTGCAGTTGGATGAGGAAGGGCAGCGCTGCCCTTCACAATACGGTTCAATAGTGTGGAATTCAAGGGAGGCAAGATACTCACAGGCAAAGATAGAGCTCTACGGGCTATTTCGTGCCCTTCGAGCGAACTGCCTCCATCTGGTTGGTTTGCCGACGTTTGATGTGGAAGTCGATGCCAAGTACATTCGAGGGATGTTGAATAACCCGGACATCCAGCCGAATGCAGCGATGAACCGCTGGATTCTCGGGATTTTGCTCTTTGATTTCAACCTGGTGCATGTAGCGGGAAAAGACCACAAGGGGCCTGACGGGCTGTCCAGATGAAGGCGAAGGGGGATATGGAGGAGAGGGAGGGCGAGGCGGAGGAGTGGATCGACAACATGTTGGACATTGGGGTTTGGGTGAATTCCTGGTGGAAATGGGGTATACAGAAGTGTGAGGGAGGGACAATGATGGGAGGGAAATGCGGGGAAAGGGACAAAAAGGGATGGAGAAGGAAGGGCATGACAGGGGAGGACAGGAGAGTAAAGGGTGAGGTCGGAAAGATAGGGGAATGGCAGGGTGAGAACGGCAAGGGTACGCAGGTTGGGGGAGAGGAACGGGGTTGGAAGGGCAGGACAGGGGAGGAAGGGAAAGTAAAGGATGAGGACGGAAAGATAGGGGAATGGCAGGGTGAGAACAGCAAGGGTAGGCAGGTTGAGGGAGAGGAACGGGGTTATGACATGACAATGGGGAATGACGGAAATGAACGAAGAGGGGAGGGCAGGAAGGGAGAGAATGGGAGAGAAAAGGGAGAGAATGGGGATGACAAGAAGGAGAATGGGGAGGAAGGAGGAGGGAAGAGTGTGACAGGAGGGGTTGGGAAAGAGAAAGGGGAGCACAGGATGAGCAGAGGAGGAAAGTACATGAGAGGAGAGGATGAGGAAGCGAGGGAAAAGGACGGAAGGGCAGGGAGAAGGCAGGAAGAGAATGGGGAGAGAGAAAAGGGGAACAGAATGAGGGGAGAAGGAAGTGGGGCCAGGAAAGCAGAGGGGGAGGATGGACATAAGGGGAGAACGAAAGGCGAAGAGAAGAGAGCAGAGGGGGAGGAAGGCAAGGATGGGAAAAGGGAGGGAGCGAAGAAAGGGGAGGGGAGAGAGGATGCACGGGCAGGGGAAAGGGAATTGGACAAAGGGGGGAACGGGACTCTGTGCCAGGTGCTCTGCGATTTCCGGTCTTTTCCCTGACAGGTAAGGCCACCGCAGACCTGCAGATTCCGGTCGACATGACGTTTTCCCTGGATGCAGGCAGTGCATTGAGTTGGTGCCTGCGATTCATCAATGAGTAAGCCATTGACTAAATCGTTACTCGTTATGGTTTTGATGGTCCAGAGATTCACATGGCCGAGGATACGGTGCCATTTATCCATGGTGCGTATTCCTGCCATAGCCACGAATTCTTTGGTTTCCCTGTTCGATGTTTTTCCACATCTAATTTTGTACATCCGGCCGATTTTCTTTCCTACACCAAATATGATGCCGGATTTGCCGGTTGACGTAAACGTGGCTGAATACCCAATATCCGTGAGGTGCCCTGCCAAATGTTTTGAGTGTGACGCCAGGGGTGATCCCATCGATCTCAGATGGATCTGCTGTGTAAGTTGAAAAATCCTGCCGGTTGCGGGCTATGTGTGTGCTCGCTGCCGAGTCTGCGAGCCAGTCTGAGGCCGTCAATGAGATTAGTACTTTGTCGTTGTCAGCTATACAAGCAAATTCTGTTTCATCTGATTGTTTAGCAGACTCGTTGTCCTTCTATTTGTACCACGCAGGAGCCTGGTCTTCTTTGCCGCCCCCTTTAGCCCAGCAGTCTTTGACATAATGTCCCTTTTTTCCGCAGTTCTGGCATTTCCCTTTTGTGGCGCCAGAGTCATCGCATGATTGTGTTCTGAGCACTGTCTGACGGGCCGACCCTGCTTGCCGAGCCCGATCCTCATCCAGGATCCTCGCTATCAGGACCTCTGATGAGATTGCCACTCCGCCGGCGTTGACCGCGGTAATTAATGGGGACCAAGAGTCTGGAAGCGAGGTGAGTAATGTGTTGGTAAAATCGACATCTGTGATTATTTGACCACCGGCATTTAGTTCCTGCCCGACTCCTCGGAGTTTTCGAATATGTTCCTCCATGTTGGCTCCACCCTCGGCAAGGGTATGGAAGAATTCTCGTCGGAGGTTAACGATGCCGACTGCACCTTTAGATTCGAAAATCCCTTGTAGCCTAGTCCAGATATCCTTACTTGTCATGGACTGATCAATGTAGACCAAATGTTCATCAGAAATGCGCAAGCAAATTTCTTTTCTCGCCTTCTTGTCCCGTTTCTTCCAATCTGCGATCGCCTGCCCCTCTGCCACTGTTACGTTTCTCGGGTCCGCCGGTTCTGGTTCGACTTCGGAGCCTACGGTTATTTCCCAAAGATCTTGATCATCCAAAATCCATTCAAGGCAGCGCCGCCAAGTGGCATAATTGTCCCCGTTCAATGGGTCAATTTTGTACGTGTTGTTGGTGTTGGCAATTGACATTGTAGGACGATTGTTACTGATATAGAAGTTTGATAGATAGGATTAGATGTGTGGTTAGTTATGGCCGGGGGCCATAACCTATAGGTCGAAGACGCTCACAGTATAAGATATGTAGTTCTCGATTCGATGTTCTCCAGCGAGGCAGGTCGCTGGCTTAAATACATGGGTAGCTAGTCTAAATATAATTGTAACCTTTGTTTTTGAGAAGAACAATGATTCCCCTTATCCTCGTACTGCACTCCTTATATTCCCTATTCCTTTCACTAGTCGTACCTTGTACGTGTCATTGGCTTATATCAGTATGCCGAAGTGCCGGTTTATTCAACAAAAACGGCAGTGTATTACTAAGCAACTGTAACTAGGATTTGACGCTGTAACAACGAGCTTGGTCAGCTGCGGATTAAGCCAGACCTTCGCATGCTCCAGCTAGTTGGCCCAAATACAAACATTCTACACAGTTCGTTCTCCCTTTTGGAGAAACCACCGTCAAGCGAGTCTCCTTCGAACATCGGACAACCTCGCTTGGTGTTTGGGGGATCAGAGTGGAGCTGCTGTATGGTTAATGCATTCTTTTATTTACTCATATACATTCCTCGTCTTGCTATCATGGATCGCAAAGGTACGATACATTTTTCCTCGTTTTAGGAGCTAAAAAAACTCTATGTTAGACAGCCAGCGTGGAATGGATGCTGAGATCCCATGCAATGCCTCCCACCCCAGACTCACACCACCTGTCTAGCCCACCTTGCTCACCCCATCCACCGTTTTCACCACCTTCTCATAGCCCTGCAGTAAGCGATGTGGATGAAACCAGGGCACTTCGACTTGAGATTTTTGCACCATATCGTGACCGCATCCGAAGTGCACACATGATGTTGACATGGACTCGTAGTGGTGAGAAAGTCTATCCCTGGTAAGTCTCCAGATATTTTATGTTTTCTATGCTTGTTTGACATGTTCTCCAAAGGCCATGTCATTCCAATGTCATTTTGTATGCGGACCACGAGCTCCCTGAAGCGTATGAATCATTCTACCTCGAATTACCAGAATGTCCATGTGTTACACAAGAAACTAATCCTGAGATCACCCATTATTATGATATATGGGTTGTGCAGACTGGCCGATACCAGGGAAAGGTAGCCGCAGCATGTGCATGGAAGTTCCAAGGCTGTGGATCCTGGAGTATGTTTCCTATTATATCTTTCTTTCGGTCTAGTGACAGCGTATAGTTTGTCTATCTGATCTGATTAAGCATCATCCTGATTTACCTTCACAACACTATATGGCACGACCAGACAATGACCGTGGTCCAGGCAAGTGTTTTTTGTTGTTTGCATATGCCTATGTCACTCACGATCCTTATAGGTCTCCCTAACTTCGATCGTTATGGCCTCCTGCATACTATTGTAACAGCTACACCGTCTGTGAAGAATATAAAGGGTAAATCCTTGCAATATCATCATCCAATTCTGTGAACTAACCCACTCATCCAGACAGTGACACGCCCTCCCAGGGGCAGTTGACCCCTCCGCCGCCTTACCAGTCTACCAGGGCCCGTGGCCATGGATTTAGTGGCAGTAAGTTCATGGTTTTTCTGAGTATTCATTTCACACATGATGTTTATAGTTGCAAAATCAACCCGGAACTCTTCTATCAAGAGCCCTGCCAGGCTACATCTAGCAAGCAACGAAGACCCATTCATAATCAACTCTCACTCAGGGTCCCCATCGGCATCAACATCCTCTATGTTCACGGTTCCCTCTCTTCCCCTCCCTTCTCATTCCTCGTCACAAACGGGCAGCATTTATGGGTCTTCTGGGCCAGCAGTGCCTGAATCAACATTTCCAGCATCTACAACAATGCCGCCATCAAACCAGCTAGCAAGGCTTTCTTCTCGCATGAGTTCAGTCTCGTCATGTAGGTTTATTATGTTGTACCTTGTATCACACACACTATACTAATTACTCTTCAGCATCTACCGGGATATTAGAGATGTCAGCCCCAACGACAACAACCCCTCGCTCTTATAAAAACCTACATGAAAGAGTAACTATTATGCCTGGTAAGTCGTCATTTGTAGATCCTTTGATAAGGCTAAGTCTCAGCAAGGAGATCGGATGTTTGGTGACACATCTTGCCTTTGGGAACCCCCTGAACCCAGACAGATAATCACATACAACCGACATGTGGAAGCATTGCGTGGCTCAGACCTAGAAAAGGTATTTCAGGGCCTCCATTCCCCTGAGGGCGTAATGTCGGAAACTTTTTGGAAAGCCTTCGATCTCTGCAACTGTGGACAGTGGTTCACCAAGGAGAACCTCCATTATGTGCACGGGCCAGATTGTCCGCTGTGGGTGTACGCTGACATGCCAACCAGCACTCAAGCACATCGAGTCCCATGAGAGCTTTTTTTTGACCTATTACTGCTTTTTTTCTTGACAATTAGAACAGAATCTCCATAATATGTTTTTGACAGTTTACGCTGACAGTTGCACTAAAGCATCAAGTCCCATGATAGCTTTTTCTTGACCTACTACTGTCTTTTTTCTTGACAATCAGAATAGAATCTCCGTAATGTTGTTTTGACTACTTAACACTTCACTACAAACCAAGTCTGAATGTAGTTATGCCCTCCAATTAAACAAAAATTAATAAATTAAATCCTAGCGATCTCCATGAGAGTCCTTCTGACGTTGCTTGCGTTCAGGAGATGGAGGGAGTAGCCGCCTTTTCACAGGCAATGACTCTGTTGCACAACCAAACACATGCTAGTGAAAGTACTGTAAGTTCAAGACCCCATTCTTGCTCTATACCACGCACATTGTTATTGTGTGAGGATAGAGTCAGGTTGTGCAATTCCGAAATAGTGGCTTGTCCTGTCAACTGTCTAACACCAGCAGCCACCTGGGAACACACACCCTCCAATTCAGAGAAGGTATTGAGTTCGGTTGGAGAGAATTTGCGAGTTGGCTCCTGAGTCGCTTCATCCAAAAGTGTAACTATACCATGCAGCTTTGGTATGGCTGTACAAGCAAAATGTGTAAGTTTATCCAGTACTTGGTGATGGACACCTTCAGAATTAGGGTTAGACACCTAAAGTAGTGAAGAATACGTTAATATGTATTTAGGTTATTGATAATTGGAATCAAAGAGTATTGCTTACTTTGGTTTGACTTGTTCCAACGCCATCGTACTCAACATCTGATTCTAAATCCAAGCCCTCGATATTAGAATCTTGTGATACAGGGTCATCCTGGTCCTCTTCCATTGTTTGCAACAACCACGCATTTGCATGGTTTGACACGGTAGGTGTGTTTATCGGTGTGTTGGAGGCATTCATGGTAGTGCTGGAAGCAACATCAGGGGACACTTTAGTGGCAGCGGCAAGAGTCAAGGATGAGGTAGGGGCCCCGAAACACTGGCTATAAACAATTCGTGCCTCTTCTTCGGTGGTTGGGTAGCGGAAGGCATAGGGTGATGGAGCAAGTAAGTTCGATGCGCTCAGCTTTGGAATGGCAAGTCGTAATGCCCATAAATGTTTGCATGCACTATTGTTCTGACTAAAGTATGTGCAAGAGCAACAGGCCCATCCATAAATGTTTAGTCGCAAGTCATACCGTTTATGATTCGGTATTCGAGTGTCCACCAAGCTACTGGCACAGGTACCAGTGATCGTGTGTATATCGGACCAGTGTACCTGAGAAACACGTGAATGTTGGACCATGTACGTAGCTTCATCCATATGGGCCTGTTGATTTTCAATAGACCACCATGCCACTGGGATGACCGGGGCGGGTGATGGCCTTGGCTCTAAGACTAGAGCTTTTCGTGCAGCAACTAAGTCAGTACCACCTGCATGGGCTCTGAAACGATTTGACAGCCACTCATAGTACTGTTTCTGTGTACTACGGCGATTGAAAATCATTGGTAAGATCTGTGTGATCAGCAAGAAAATGAATATATCTAGGCATAAACGTTTGCCTGCATGCTGCCACTGTTTTATGTGTTTCCGCTTCAGAATGCCATTGAAAGTTTTGAGATGGTTTGTTGTGGGTATGACACCTTCTATAGCGACCTTGAGCAGCGCAGACACGTGTATGCGGCCTTTCTGAGACCAACCTTGCCAGAGCGACACTGGCATCCAGGTGTTTGTCAAGTATTTTAGGTAATTTAGTCCAGCGCTGACTGCAACTGCCATCTCCGGAAGTTGTTTCAAGTTGGTGAGTGCATGTTTCTCTTGTGATATCATATTTTGCGCTGCTTCATAGTCAATAGAGAGCAGCAGTCTATAATTTATGAGACATAAGACTTATACGTAGTTATGGAATTTTACTTACTCCTCTTCCAGTGCACAAAGTCTAGCCTGAACTTGCTGTTTTGGAAAGTTATGTGTATTTCCCATTCGAAGTGTCTGTTTCCGATGGTTGGACCAGCACTGTCGAACGTGAAATTTGCATAGAAGCAGCCAAATATTTGGCCAAACTTGAACCAGTGCACCACGTTCTTTTGTGTCAGTATCGGTGATGGCGATCAAAGGCTCGAATGGAATGTTATCTTGAGTATCCAGAGAACAACACCACAATTTTAGCAGATCAGTGAGAATATGCATATTGTAACCAGCATGTGTCGCCTTGTTTCCGGTGGGTGCAGAGAAAAGAAAAAAGGCAAGAGGCACTCCCACATTAGCTTCATAAACACCAAGTGCGATGAAAAGAAGTACACGACGGTCACATATTCCAAATGTGCCATCAAAAACTAATTGCTTTTGGTGCGCCAGCTTCCATGCGGCTCTTTTCATAGCTTCTGTGTGAATGCAGATGGCGAGCCGGTCATCTTTCTCTATCCTGGCCTGGTAATGGAAAATAGCTGTTGCAATATTAGGCTTGTATTCCAGTGAGTCTTTGTTGAGCCAATTGTCGATGTTGTAGTGTGGAGGCTGTGCAACGTCAATACCATGCAGCTTGGAGTATTTCCTGTAGAGGGTGCTGGAATCCGTTGGCAAAAATCCATACCGTACATTTGCAGTCTTAGGATCAAAAGACATCTGCCCATTGTACAACTTGGCACGGAGGAGATGTTCATTGCGAGCCTGAATGGCCGCAATGCTAGCATTATAGAGAAATAGCTATGAGAGGAATGTTATAAATATATACAAAATTACTAACCTGGCACCATCGTTTAACTGTGCTAGGGCTACCTGCCATACATGTTCATGGAGTGGAATGGCTGGAAGCCATACCATTAATCGGTTACGACACTCATCATTGTGCGATAGGATCCCAGTAACTCGCCGTATTTGGAAGCTGGAGGTGAGATATGTGATGTCAAGATGGGCCAGACATCCTGTAAAATCATAAGGTGCTTTGCGTTGCCATTCTTGTTCTTTTGTTTGGAGCCCTTTTGCTTTACGACGCTGATCATATTTTGACTTGCCTGCCTCAGTACTTGAACCACATTGGCTTGATTTTCTGAGTTAAACAGAAGTTCATTCTAAAACTATGAAAAATATTCCCACCACTGTAACAAGACACGAGTATACTTCTTGGTGCCATTTCCGCCATGGCTACTCCATCGTTTACTCCATCCATTGCCTAAATCCTCCAGGTTACACAAGTCTAGGCCTTGTTCTTGTATGAGCTTCGATGCAGTTTGCTGTGAATGCCTGTCTCCCGAAAAAACTAGAAAGCTATGGATACGATCATTGTATTGTCGCTGAATTTCTTCCTTTTGCCTGCTATCTATGATGAGCATGTTGAGATCTACCTGGATTTATAACAATGGAGACAGCAACGGAGTTCAGGAGGATGCTGACAGCAAACAAGAACTGCAACGTACTTTGACCTCGCCTCCCCGCTGGATAACAGGTTTGCATGGTACAGATGGAATTTTATTTTGCCATATGTTTTCACCTGGGAGCATGGAGAAGGGATGAGAACAATAGAGGCAGTGAAAAATATCAAAACAAGGTGTCTTACCAACAGTGTTTTCGCCTTCGCATGCGAGACATCAGTGGTTCTAGATATAGTAACTGTAGGTGGAAAGCTATTGTTAATACAATAGAGGCAGTGAAAAATGTCGAAACAAAGTGAAGGTGTCTTACCGACAGTGTTTTCGCCTCCGCATGCGAGACATCAGCGGATTCTAGATATAGTAACTGTAGGTGGAAAGCCATTGTTAATACAAGGCTCACCTATAACTCAAAGCAATAATACATTGCACCGCAGTTACAAACGACTCCGTGAGTATGATGGCGACGAATTCAATATGTTTACTTCGCATCCTGTCAGAGGAGACCACGCAAACTGCTAGACGCTGTGTCAGCATGACGCACGAGTTAGTGTGTCTGTCCTTGAGCCTTTCGAATGATGGGATATCGACACAGATTGCGGGCAATCTGGCCAGTACGCAATTGCAAACTGCTAAAAAAGGCACGGAGTTACTTGCTTTAACTGATGTGAATTCATGAGTGAATGGGTACATACTTTTGAACTGGTATTGCCCAAGATCCAAGCGAGGTCCGATGTTTGAAGGAGACTCGCTTGACGGTGGTTTCTCCAAAAGGGAGAACGAACTGTGTAGAATGTTTGTATTTGGGCCAACTAGCTGGAACATCCGAAGGTCTGGCTTAATCCGCAGCTGACCAAGCTCGTTGTTACAGCGTCAGATCCCTGTAACTAGCTTAACTAACGAGGCGGGTCGCGCATAGAGCCCGATTAATCGGCGCCCCACGCGTCACTGCAAGCTGTGCCGCAACCATGGTTATAAACGTTTCGCCATGGCTCAATTTCCACACCGCATCTCATGAAACGGTCCCTCATATCTGAAAGGAACGCTTGCATAACCATCCCGGTCGACCGCGTTGTCGTCTGGGGGGAACAGAGGGCATTGGGGAGGGCATCGCTTGTCCCTTTGCACAGGATGGTGCCAAGGTTTGGATTGTGGGCCGAAATGGGGCGAAAGGTACGCTCCTGCACCTTGATCTGATATATGCCTACGCCTTTTTGTCCTGCTATCCAGCACATGCCGTGCTGGCACGGCTGTAGGAAATCTCGCAGAAGAACAAGCTCGGTGCTTCCCCAGAGCACCACTGCATAAAAGCGGACTTGGGCCTCTTCACAGAGTCCAAGCGTTTTTCTCACGACATCCGCACACGCGCAGGCCCCGCGGGATCGACTACCTCGTCATGTGTCAAGGTGCGCTTCCCACTCACGCTCAGGTCATGCATGCTAGATGTCACGTCAGGTTTAGGTGCTCAGCCCAACGGGACGTATATACGAACTTCGGAGGGGATAGAGCAGCATGTTGCCGTACAGGTCCTGTCGCGGTTCATGCTTGGGTATGCGCTCACCGTGGACGCCTGCCGTGTCGTGAAGAAGGGGCTCATGACTGTCATGAAACCTGGGTTCAGGTGATCCGCGCTTGATATTGATGACATTGATATGCCATGGCATGCTAGCATGCTGCTCGTGAGACTCTATCGTTATGGACACGTTTATCGATGTGGGTGTCGCTCTGCTACCTGTCTCGTACGCTAACCTCAGCATGTTAGGACTTTGCATGCGGTACTCCCTCCGTAACGTTCACGCCGCGAAGACAGAGTTCGCAAGCCACGCCTCGCTTCCGTGGTATCTCTCTTCGTTCTTGAACGTAGGGCTCGCCGTCATGGGCCAGACGCCTGCATCCTATCCCGAAGTCCCTTTCTACCTCCTCGTGAACCCCGTGGGGTTCGTCGCCACCTCCAGCGTGCGCTTTTGGTACGAGAATGCGGACGAAATGGCAGGCAATCCGGCTTTTCAGGATGAGGGCTCAAGAGCGGCACATTTGGGATTATTTGATGGAAAAGATGAATGCCGTGTTGTAACTAAGTATTTGAAGTGTCCTGCATATTACTATTTGTTGTTCCAAAAGCTTCCCCACCATTTTGTGCGTCGTGGTTTGGCTGCATCCCAGATGTGGCGTTCGTCCCGTGGGTGTTGGCAGCGGGTCCGCTTTTCGCTTCTGTCGCGGTGGAAATGATTCTTAGCCAATTCACTCTGGTGGCCGGCCGACCCCTTGATGAACTTGACTAGTTGCATTCCGTGCACTGGTGGATGGGGAGGCTGGGTCGCCGAGAGCGGGGTGAGTAGATGGGGGGCATGTAGCAGAACAACTTCCGAAACCGCACCGGTTCCGGCCCGGTTTTCATTAACCTGACTTGGGGACTTCCCTGAAGCCGGGTGCGTCATTAGCTTGTTGCTGTTGAGAGATTTATTCACTGATGACTTAATTTCGGAGATAGTGGATGATAGCGCAGATGTCGTTCATTACTGTGCTTGAATTGACAACAACTGCACTACAGCCACATATTCAGGAAGCGTTTCCACCATTTTCTCACTCAAAGCTTTATATCCTGTCTGAGTCTAATTGAACTTGATCGTCGCTGATGGTTTCATATCCAGATACATCCTATTTAATCGAATGTCCAAATTATGTACATCGAAGAAGGGGATTCGATCCATCCTGGAGGAATCCGAGACCTATAGGTGATAACGTCTCAAGCGTACAGTTTAACATCAGACCCACTGGACCGTCTGATGCTGCAAGATTGCACTGACGGTATATTATTACTTGGTCCAGATTAACCTACTTCTTCTTCTTTTTGAAGTTTATTTTTAAACCTGTGGTCTATACAGAGCCCATCATGTGAAAAGGACGACTTGAGATTTCATAAAATAAGGTGTAAAGTCACTGGGAAGGCTAGTGGTAACCGGTAAGCGTTAGCAGCCAAGGCTGGTGGCGACAAAGACCAGCGTGAGCTTCAAGTTGAAGTTTGGGTGCCCATAGATCGTCTCAAGGTCTCTCTAGCTTCCTTGCGAAGCATGTTGAGTGTTAAGTACACCAGATGTGGAGCTGGACCCACACCCATCCACAAGTAAACGGATTCGTCGCGGACCAAGAACTGGGAATACAATATTTTGAATGGAAGAATCGTTAGGACTTAGGTAATCGTGCTTGGCGGCACTTCGGTGCGATGACGCGTCCCTACACGTGACGGGTGTAATCATATGACGGTGGGTTGTAATTGAACCTGAGGATCTTCGAGTCATTTACATTATGTCATATAGTATTGCAATGTCCGGCGATTGGTTGCAACATGTTAGTTCCGTCAGTGCGGCTGATTATCACTGCTCAAAGCATTTTTGTTACGTCTGCGGCCAAAGCACCGTGCGATCGGCGCATCAAGAAGAGGTTGGTCCAACGATTACGAGTCATTACCAACGCTGCGAGTTGTTTCAGCATTAGATGGGGCTTGGATTCGAGCCGTGACACTGCAGGAAGCGCGGGACCTGAACGTCAGTACCTGGCGAACCGAAATATCAGTTCTGGATGTACTGAAGTTCAGTTCCGCAGAGCTGAAGTTCAGTACGCAGAGATATTGACCACTCGTTTCACCCGTACTGAATTTACAGAGCGCCGATGTCACTTGACGCGCTTTTTTGCACTGAAGTACAGTCCTAGAGGCATTGTAATTTAACGTATTTAGAACTGGAAAAAAGTACATTTTATTTTGATAAATCAGTAACTGGATACAATGCCGGATATCCTCATAATCCCAACCCAAAACCGATGTGTCTAGTCGATGAAAGCCGAAACTGCGCAATTCCAGTGTGAGTTGAGACCGGAGAGCCGAGAGTGTGCAAGAACGCGAGCGAAAGCTAGTGCGAGTCGAAGAGACCGAGAGAGGGCAAGAACGAGTGAGTCGGCGAGAGCCGAGATTGCGTGAGAACGAGTGCAGATGCGAGTCGAGAGCATAGCAAGAGCATGGCGAGAGCAAGAAGCCAGCGTACGAGGTGTGACCTAGATAGATTTATTGCAAATGCAGAGAAAAGTTGGAGGGCCATCGCCAGAGATATATTAGCAATTATTTCTTCTTGGATGTGGAGCCAGAGGGTGCATCGTCCATCTGGTGCGGGAAATAATAAGTAGCAAGATCCACGCTTGATAGAAGTGAACACGGGCAAATGCACCCTGATAATCCACCTCTACAGCCGATCTCTTTCTCTTCTTCCCTGCAGTATTCTCCGGTTCAGCAGCCATCTTGCCCTTCACCTTGGCAGTCACACCCTTGCCTGCAGACTTTTTTTTGCCCTTGGTTTTAGCCGGTCTGTTGGATATTCCGAGCATCTCGAGGTCATCGCGGCTTCCAGCTGCTAGTGACAGATTCTCCACCGGTTGAAAGTTTGGCGTTGGTTTTGGCTCGGCGACTCAGGTGTTCTCCCGTAGGGCAGACTGATTAGACTGGTAGTTAGTAATAAGCCTTCATAATAAAACTAAAAACAAACCGAAGCTACCGGTGAAGCCGCTGAGTCCTGTACATCACTACTTGCATGCAATGCCTTCTTCTTGGTCTTCTTGATGCTCTTTTTGGACATGGTAAGCGAAACCGATACTGGGACTGGCATGGATGGTAAGATTTTTTTTGGATTCTCCTTGTTGACCTGTTTGCCTTTTTTGTTTTTGTTTTTGATCTTGGTCACCGGCACTGGGGCAGTGGCAGCAGCGACGACCGTTGGACAACAGGGGCAATCAGTGCGGCGGCAAGTGGTGCTGTGATGGCACCAGCAACTTGAGGTTGAACTTGAAGGGTGACATGGGTGCAAGTGACGTGTTTGCGTGCTCTGGCGCGGGCTTGAGCAGGAGAATTCTTGAGGCACTGTTGAATGAGGGCAAGGATTACAAGTGCTGTGAAAAAAATTAAGCTCAACAAATTGTTGTAGTATCTGGCTACTGTTAGTACTCCAAAGCATGAATGAAAGAGAGTTATGTAATAATGTACGTTTGCTTCAGTAATTAAAATTTTGTGGTTATCTTGGTAAGGCATGGCCTTGTCACAGTCTAGCACCTTGGCACACCATCCACGTATGGTTGCTGCCAGTTTGGAATGGTGCATTAGTTCAATGTCAATAATAAGTGTGAAAAATTCACGCATATGTCCGTATACAGGATTTATCGTCTGCAAGACCCATGTGCGTGCGAATGTTGAAGTCATGACCGCCTGTGCCATTGGGTTTTGGTATGACGTTGATTGGCTCACCATTGTTACTCCTTTTGATGAGGTCTGGGAGTGTGAATTCTATGTCAGTTACCTTGTTTTTTTTTTCTTCGGAGGCTCGGGCTGATAATTTGCATTATTGTTGCTGCCAGATCACTTGCCATTGTCGCTACCAGAACAATTGCCACTGTCACTGCCGGATCCCTCACTGCTGTCACTGCCAGACCCATCGCCACTGTCGCTGCTGGATCCCTCGCTGCTGTCACTGCTGGAGCTGTCATCCTCATCCTCATCACTACTCAAAGTGTTCACTTGGTCTTCAAGTACCAGCTGGGCTGTGCAGCCATGGAGGTGGTTGAAGGAAGGGTGTTAGAGGGGAGCGGTGGATCTGAAGGTGTCCATGGTCGTTTCAGGGGTAGCAGCTGTAACGAATTTATTGATTTGAAGGGAGGGACCAGCAGCTAGTAATGTGCAGCCAATATATATCAGTATATGCATTCAAATAAAACAAGAGAATCACACTACCAGAGGCATTGGGAGGGAGCAGGCTCCTTTGGTTAATACCCTGAGTGGAGAGTGTTGAAAATATCTGGGATGGGTTGTGTGAGTGATGCAGCTATAACACAACCGAAAAAGAAATTACATATCCATTCTTTAGGAACCTGCTTTGACTTGGTCTTGGATTTTTTGGCCATTTCTTCAGTATGTATGGCAAAGAAAACCGAAGGTACAGGTCAGTAGCAGTTGCGGTGGTGGTGGTATAAGGAAGAGAGCACTTAGCACGTGATTAGCTGAGATTGAACTGACTTGAGCGATTCAGGAATCCCATTTCCACTGGGAGTAAGCGCCACTCTTCACATCTTAAGTTCTATGGCTGATAAACAGCCTTGTCATTGCATCCCCACCTGCCTCAAGGTCCTAGGTCCCAGACAACGTCTTTGGCATTGTCAAGCTGTTGAAGCGGCGCTTGCTATTGACTCGTCAGAATCGGATGGTCAGGAACAGATGAGATCTAATCTTGAGGATTAAGAACAGGCAATATCTAACCCTGATAATGATCATGGTGAACAGGCGATATCTAACCATGATTATGATCATGGCTTTGAGGACACTGGCTTGAATGACCAAATGGATGTGAAGGAAGAAGCGGTCAACACAGATGACAGTTCTACTGGTGACTCAAGTGATTCTAGCACCGATTCTAGTGATGTTGTTCTGCCTCCAGCCAATGCTGCACTCAACATAGAGGATGAAGAGGCAGATAGTACTGAGGAGGATGTTGAAGATGGGATTACTGATGAAAATCTCATTCAAGTCCTCCAGGAGTGCTTTGGTGATGAATGGGAGCAACAGCTCCATTCTCTGCTGTTCTTACAATTATTGTAGTTTTCTGCCCATATCTGGCGCACAGGCAAAACTGAACTCACCGATCAAGATCTTGATAACATTAGTGTGTTCGCACTGCGTATATAAGGCACCATTCTATCACAGTCAACCTATCAAAACCTGCGCTGGTTCTTCAGACACAGGTTAAAGCTGGACACCGAGTACCTGATGTACTGCCGCATGGAGCTCCTCTCAGGTGTCAAGCCAGTCTTTTATGACATGTGTAACAAATCATGTTGTCTCTTTGTTGCTGCTCTAGCTGCACATAATAAGTCCCCCATTTGCAAGCTCCCTCACTTCCATGCAAATGACAAGCCAATTGCATGGTGGTCATACCTCCCAATCGTCCCTTGGTTCAAGGCATGGTACGAAAGCTTGCTCATGATTAAGTGGCTCAAGTACCGGAGCAAGTACATTCACACCCCTGATGAAATCTCAGATGTGTTTGATGGTTCAAATTACCGAACTTTGCTTGAATTGGATGTGATCGCGGATGGTGTTAATCAAGGTCATAGATACTTCTCGGAGGGAAGGGATATCACATTTGGAGGGTCAACAGATGGATTTAAGGTGAGTCTGTTGATTATATCATAGAATGGACTATGTTGTTGACATGGAGGAAGGTGTTTGCAGTGACACTGCAGGCATATAGAAGTTTTCTTGTCTGAGAAACTGTCTGAGAGAGTGAATTGATTTCTAGTCTTCTTTTGAGCACCAAGCCCAGTCCTACTGCCTATAATTCCTGTCCTCTACAGGGTTATGGGCCCCGGAGACACTTCTGAGAAGCTATTGGGTGTTGAGAAGCTTGCTACAGATGGAAGTAATTGGCCATTGTGGCGAGCCACTCTCATCAGCTATTTCGAGTCCAAAAATCTACTCAAGCATGTAGAAGGGAGAGTCACTCAACCTCCTGATCCTCCAGTCATGCCCCCAGGCCATATTCTTACAGAAGCTGAAGAAACTCAGATAGATAAGGCCGAGGAGAGGCTGGAGAGATATCTTGCTAGAGAAGGACAAGCCAACACCCAAATCATCATCTCAGTGTCAGAGTCACTAGCTCTGATGCTATAGCAACAAAAGACAGCAAAAGAGACTTGGGATGCATTGGTCAATGAAATGACCAAAAAGCCCAAGATGGTGCTCACCAGCCCGCAGAGACAACTCCGCAGTATGAGATGTCCTGAGGATGGAGTCTTGAGAGATCATTTGGACAAGGCCCAAGACCTTTATGCTCGTCTTAATGAGATGGGAGCCAGAGATTCTGAAGAAGAATTCATGGACATCATCCTTGCATCACTTCCACCATCCTATGAGGCAGTCATAAATGCCCTCACCACTTTGCTTGAAGAATGCGGGATGCCATTGGTCCCTGATAATATTATTAGGGTACTAAAGGCTCAGTATGACAGGAAGAAAACACTCCCGCAAGAAGAGCAGGTGTTTATTGGTTCATCTACTAAGAAGGACCAGAAGGGGCAGAAGACGCATACATGCAGCAATTGCAAAAAGCCTGGACATTCTATCAAAAATTGCTGGGCTAAAGGAGGTGGTAAAGAAGGTCAAGGACCATGTCAGAAGAAAAAAGCCAAAGGCAAAAAGAAAAGAAGGGTAAAGCAAAAGCGAATGTTGCCTAAGAAGAGACATCTTCTGAGGAAAGTGATGATGGGCATCTTGCCTTCACCAATTTCGACGAGTGCTCTAATTTCAATCTGAGCACATCCTCAGGAGTTATAGTGATACTCGACACTGTAATGACATTGCGCATGACTCCTCATAAAAATTTATTGAGGAACTACTGTAAATTCTCACAGCTGAGGACTATCCGAGCAGCCAACAAGGCACTTTTGATGCCTTCGGCTCAGTACTGCTCATATTATCCAATAAGGTTGGAGATAAAACAGTAGAAGTCACATTGCAAGATATGTACTATGCACCAAAAATTGCTGCTGCCCTGGTCCCAATCGGTCGGTGCGATGATGCTGGCTACAACATTCGACTCGGTGGCCATAAATGCACAATATCTAACGCTGCTGGAAGGATATTGATGCAAGCACCGAAGGTCAATGGCTTATATCCACTAGACCTCCAGTCACCAAGTGCTCAAGCCCACATGTGTATGTATGCCAGGGAAATTCATCAAAAAATGGGACACATCTCACAGAAGTCCCTACAACATCTACTCAATCGTGGCATAATATTGGGCATTGAACTGAGCTCCACAGGCGATAGAATTGTCTGTGATGTGTGCATTCAAGCCAAGATTGCACGCAAACCTCTTGCTCGAGAACCCAGAGACCGAACATCAAAATTCGGTGACAGAATTTATTCTGATGTCTGGGGACCTGCAAGGCACCTCACGATGGATAAAAAGTCATATTATATCTCTTTTCTCAATGACTATTCAAGGGAATTGGTGATCTATCTCATGACAAACAAATCGGAAGCATTTTCAAAGTACAAGCTCTATGAGGCTTTAATGCTTCGACAGAGAAATGTGTACATCAAAGCACTTGTTTCTGATCAAGGGGGCTAGTATACAAGCTCTGAATTCGAACAGCACCTGGCCAAACAAGGCACGAATCATCGGTTGACGGTACATGACACACCAGAGTCTAATGGTGTTGCCAAACATCTGAAATGAACTCTCACTGAGAGAACTTGTGCCATGTTATTGGAATCAGGTCTGCCTAAGATATTATGGGGCTATGCAATACAGCATGCCAATTATCTTAGGAATAGGATGCATACAAGAGCTCTACCGGATAAAACGCCTTACGAAATAATTCACCATGAGAAACCAAATCTCAAAGGCATTCACACATGGGGAACCGAAGTTTACGTTAAGGTCAATCAGGGAGATAAATTGGCAGCTCGTGCCAAGAGAGCTCGGTGGATAGGAATTTCTGCACAGAGCCATGGTCATTATGTTTATTGGCCTGACTCTCACAAAGTTTCTGTCGAGTGGAACATTGTGTTTGACTCAGAGATGAAGAAGGGAAAAGTCCCAATTGTTTCTATTGAGGAATCCAAGCTACCTATGTCCAGGGACATGAAGAAGGCAATTCTGGCATCAGCGCCTGTGCCCGGTCGCTTAGTCAGTGAAGAGGCAAAGATCGAAGAAATTGATGAAAGCGCACCAGAGGAACATCTTGAAGAGCTGCAACCTAGTCAGAAAGTTGATGACAGACCTAGAGACGCTGAACCGATAAGGAGAAGTGAACAGATCTGTCAACAACAAGTGCAGCCGGCCCCAACAGGTCCCGTAACAAGGTATCAGACTCAGAGACAAGTTGGTGCACATATGACTATGCTAGCTTATGAGGACGTTGAGGACCATAATGAAAATCCATTTGACCAAGAATTATCCTCTGAGATTGATGCCATATGGATATGAGTCAGGAGACACAGACGAAGTGCTCCTTTTGAAGAAAGCACTTTATGGCCTCAAACAATCTGGAAGGGAATGGTACAAACATCTAAGTGGTGAATTCCACAAGTTAGGATTCACTCTGTCAGCCACAGATGGAGCTGTGTTTTATAGACGTGGGGGAAAGGGGCATGTGATCATTGCAACAGCTGTGGATGACCTCACCATCACAGCAGAAAATCAGTCAGTCCTGGATGATGTCAAACGAGATCTTGCTCAGGTCTTCAGCATGAAAGATCTAGGTGAGATTCATTGGTTATTGAACCTCAAAATCAAAAGGGACTCGCAGAAGAAAACCATTGCAATTTCACAACCCGCATACATCAAGAAAATCATCAAAAAATTCAATCTTGAAGATGCGAAGACCTATGCTACGCCTCTTGATCCAGCCATTAAATTATCTAAAGACCAGTCTCCTTCTACAGAGAGAAGCAAGAAAGCCATGTCAAAGTTTCTATACAGGCAAGCCATAGGATCACTGATGTGGGCAGCTGTAGCCATGTGACCTGACATTGCATTTGCGGTGTCATTACTCTCACAATTTCTTGAGAATCCAGGTGGTACACATTTGAATGCAGTTAAACGTGTCTTCAAATATCTGAAAGGCACGAAGCATTCAAAATTGACACTTGGAAGAAATCGAGATGGCTTGAAGGGGTATTCAGATGTGGATTGGGGTTCACAGAGTCACAGGCATTCATATTCGGCATATTTATTTCAGATTGATGGGGGCACTGTTTCATGGAGTTTCCAGAAACAGTTGATAGTAGCCCTCTCATCAACTGAAGCCGAATTCGTCGCCCTGACCCATGCGGGCAAAGAAGCTCTCTGGATGCACCATTTTATTTCTGAAGTATTCCAACCACTGAACAAACCCGTCCAAGTTTATTCAGACAATCAATCAGCCATTTCAATTACTTATGGCACTGAACAATACACGAGAACCAAGCATTTTGACATCAGATTATATTTCCTTCGAGATATAATCAAAAATCAAGAAGCCAAGCTCGTTTATTTGCCAACCAAACAAAGGTTAGCAGATATGCTCACTAAAGGACTTCCTAGTCCTAGAGTGAAGATCCTCAATGAGAAGCTTGGAATATATTAGGCTTGAGGGGGCATGTTGGGTGCATTTATGCTCCTGCACCAAAATCAAGCCAAATAAATGCCACCATTCGTATTTCTTTCCAATTTCTTTTCATATTGTTCTTCTATGATCATTTTATTTTTCAGAAGTTTTCCGAAATTTTCTATGAAAGATTTGTACTTCTATTTCGATTTGATTTTCTTCTTTTCGCCACCGGCACCCTTACGTAATCATTTCGACGCGCGCTGCCATGAGCGCTAAAGGGCCGGCTGGTAGTATATGCGCATGAGACACATTTCCCCCCTCTCTCAGTGACAGCTAAATTCACTGAGAGAGGCAAGTAAATTAGTCTTATTTTCCTTTGATTTTTTGACCCAGAAATCCTGTAGTGAATTGATTTCTAGGTAGTGTATAATATATTCAGTGACAACTAAATTCACTGAGAGAGTGGATTGATTTCTAGTCCATTCTTTTGACTCCAAAGTCCAGTCCTACTGCCTATAATTCCTGTCCTCTACATCCTCAGCATCTGTTGCAATATGGCTTGGAGGTATGACTGGGGGATGAGGAGACCTTACTGCCTTCCCTTCTATTTGCCTGAGTAGATTTTTGGACTCGAAATAACTTGTGACAGTAGCTTGTGAAAACCTGAGTTCGAAGGTAGAATCACCGAATGGTTATTATGATTGCTATGTAGGGTAAGTAATACGCACGTACCTGAGTTCGAAGGTAGAATCACCGAATAGAGTTCTACCTTCGAACTCCGACGACTATGTAGCTGCTAGAGACTGACTAATCAACACGCATGACCAATAGCGACACACCACCCTGACGAAGTCAAGCTCCCAGCTAGAAGAGTCCCATAGCGCGTCAGTGTCGTTCCAATGACTCGCGCGGTAGCGCCTTTGTTAATAGGTCCGCCAGCATATCCTTCGTAGGTACGTAGCCTACTCGGATGAGCCTTTCTGCGACCTTTTCGCGTAACCAAAAGAAATGAAGGTCGAGGTGTTTCATACACCCGTGGTGCTCCAGATTTTTGGCTACGGACAGGGCGGATTGGTTGTCTATGTGGAGAGAGGATGGCTTTTCGATTTTGGATCCAAGTTCGTCGAATAGGTTCCGCAACCATACGATCTCGGTTCCGGCTAGGGTGGCGGCAACAAATTCGGCTTCTGTTGTAGAAAGTGTGACTATATTCTGCAATTTGCTGGCCCAGCTGACCGCTCCTGTCCCGACTTTGGCTAGGAATCCGGAGGTTGATCTGCCATTGTCGGGATTCCCCCCGTGGTTGGCATCCGCCCACGTTTGGAATGCTTCAGTCGAGTTGTTAGGGGCAAAGGTGAGCGCAATGTGTATAGTTCCTTGCAAGTATCATAGGAGATGTTTCACAGCTGCCCAGTGCGCAGGACCAGGGTTTGAGTTGAAGCGTGCAAGGCATCCTACAGTGTATGCGATGTCCGGGCGGGTTGCTATTGCAAGATAGTTTAATGTGCCAACTGCGTTCAGGTACAGTGTATTTCGCATCTCCTCTATCTCTTCAGGGGTTGACGGTCCCATGGCTGAACTTAAATTTAGTCCAGGAGTCATGGGTGTGAATATTGGGCGGCAGTCTGCCATGTGGAACCGTTCCAGAATATTCTTTATATATTGCTTCTGCGAGAGCTTCAGCGTCTTCTGTGAGCGGTTGTAATCCACTTCTACACCCAATAGTGATGTCGTTGCTCCCAGATCTTTTAGTTTGAATATCTTGGCAAGTTCGCCCTTTATTCGGTCTAGATCTGGTTTAGAACTTGATACTAGAGTTAGGTCATCGACAAAGACTGGAATGACAATCTTCGTAGCATCGTTCGTCCAGATATAAATGCTCGGATCCGATTGGAGACGGTTGAATCCTAGACTTTCTAGTGCGGCCCCGAGTCGCTCGTACCATAGCCTCCCACTCTATTTAAGCCTGTAAAGTCCTCTCTTTAGTTTGCATACCCAGTCTTTTCCCCCTTGACAATATCCTTCTGGCTGTTCCATGTAAATATTGGCATCATCACCCAGTATTCCGTTGAGATAGGCATTTGAGAGTCGACCGATTCGATGTGCGCTCCTTGGAGTGCTCCCTGAGCTAGTATGGTGCACAAGGCAGCCCATCTTGCTGTGGGAGCAAACACTTCATCGTAATCAATGCCTGGTCGTTGGGTATACCCTTTTGCTACTAGACGGCTCTTGTACTTGTCCAGGGATCCATCTGAGTGGAGCTTTATTCAGAACACCCATCTCGACCCGATGGCTTTCTCTCCATGTGGCAGCCCCACGACTTCCCATGTCCCATTGTTTAGGAGTTCTTGGATCTCCGCATCTGTTGACCCTTTCCACAGTTGGTTGTCGGATCATCACATCGCTTCTGCAAAGGTTTTGGGGACCCTATCGTCTTTGATTGTCACATTCAGGGCTATTTCGATGGTTCCTGGTGGAGACGTGCTGCCGCTGGGAGTGGCTTGCTCATCGTGGACAAATTCCAAGGCTTCTATGATGGACGTGATCGCTGCTGCACCCCCCTCAGGGACTGAGTCATGGTGTGGTGGTGGACGTGGTCGGAGGAATGGGTCATGGAGATGTCGGTAGTCGACCCGAGTAGTATTTCTGCTTGAACGGCGGGGCTCGTCAACGGGCAAGTGTGGTTGATCTGGGACTGGTGGGATAGGAGGCAGTGGATCTGGATTGGGGACGGGTTAGTCTTCGAGGCCTTCGTTAGGGGGGTCAAGTGCAGGGTTTGGATCTTGCAGATCTTGAGCGACGTCTGGTGGAACGGCTGCTTCCCTTGGGGTTAGCATGGGCGCAGGCAGGAGAGATTCATGGTTAGTGGGATTTGATGTGGATAAGCCTGGGAATTCAGATTCATTGAAGATAACATCGTGAGATATGACGGTGCGTTTTGTGATGGGATCAAAGCAGTGCCAGCCCTTATACCCAGTTTCAAAACCAAGGTATATGCACTTTCGAGTCCTTGGTTGCAATCCATTTCGGTCTCCTTTCTGCACATGGACATAGGGGGTGCACCCAAATGTGCGGAGCATACCAAGGTCTGGCTTGTGACCATGCCAGGCTTCGTAGGGTGTCATGTGTGGGAAAGCAGCGGTTGGAGTGGCATTGACCATATGCACTAATAGTTTCAGGGCGTCCCCTCACATCATCGCTGGTAGGCGAGCTTGCTGTAGCAGTGCGACCGTTCCCTCGATGAGAGTACGATTCGTGCGCTCTGAGATTCCATTTTGTTGTGGTGTGGCTTTCGTAGTGTGCTCGTGAATTATACCTCGGCGTTTGAAGTGTTCGTCCCACTTTTGTCCCATGTATTCTCCACCTTTGTCGTCTCTGAACCTTCTCACCCTCGAGCCCGTTTGGTTCTCGGCAAATGCTTCATAGGCACAATATGCATCAAAAGCCTCATCCTTCACTCTTAGAAGGTATACACATCTATATCTCGTGTGATCGTCCATGAACGTTATCCAGTAGCGATGCCCAGATGCAGTGCGGACTGGCAGTGGTCCGTGTACATCTGAAACAATAAGGTCGAGTGGTTTCAAGGCATGGCTATTAGTCCTTTTTGGGAAGGGGTCGCGGTGTTGCTTCGCGGCGATGCATGGTTCACAGAGGGTCGGTATGTTTGCACATGAATTTATTTTTATTCCATGAGCCATGTCATGGTCTAGCAATCTCTCCAGACGTGCCGATCCAATATGGGCAAGCCGTTTGTGCCATAGTGGGCGATCCTCTAACGATGAGGCGACAAGGGCCTGTTCTGAGCTGGGTACGGTGTTTCCTATCAGGTAACCTGTGCCGTTCCGCACTGCGGCATAAAAACGCAGGTTCCCCCCTTGGAAGAACGAGATGCGATCCTTTATAATACTGACTGTGAATTCATGATGTGTAGTGAGGTTCAGAACAGCGAGGAGATTGTTTTGGAGAGAAGGTGCGTGTGAGACTTTTGAGAGGATAACATTTTGCGCCACCTTCCCATTTATTATGGGTGCAAATAATATTTGGCCCTTTCCCGCTGAGTACACCACTTCATACGTTGCCAGTCGAATGGGTACGCGATATGGTTCGTAATCACGCAACCAATGGCGATGCGGCATCATATGGCTAGTGGCGCCTGTATCTGTGTTCCAATGTAAGTCAGCGTTGTTGCTGGTGGACGATGAGGGTAGGGGCTGCAAACTTGCATTTCCGGCAAGTTCTTGTGTTACTGAGTCAGATACGTTCTCCTCAGTGTTCTCCTTTGCTCAGTTTGCACTCTTTCCATCATGTCTCAATTGTGCTGGTCGAAGCTCTGGATGGACGATCCAGCATTGGTCTGCCAAGTGGCCTCGCTTGTTGCATACCGTGCACGTTTGGATGGTGGTCTTCTTTCCTCTAGCTATGGTGAGTGCCGTTCCTGACGACACTAAGTTCGCTTGACGCTTCATATCCTCGTTCCGGAAAGCTGTGGAGACGGTGGTGCGATCAAGTGTGCCGATCAGGAGTAGGGATGATGTGAATGCGCCGTACTCGATTTGGTCGAGTCCAGCGATGGCCGCGTGAATTCCAATTTCATCGACGATATGCTGGACGGTGAGTGCGCTGGGTGCTAGAGCTATGAGATCGTTTGTGGCGGTGTTTATACGGGTGATGTAGTCTGTAAGGGGTTCAGTGTCCTCTTTTCATATGTTCAGCAGCTTCTGTATCGCGTGGAAGCGGCTGTTCGCCACTTGGGATCGGTGAGCCATTTTTAGTTTCTTCCACATCTCGACTGGATCGTCCATCAGGCCCTCGATGTGGACATACTGTGTGTGGGACAACGACTTCAGTAGAATACCAGCGGCTTCTTCTCTCTTCAATAGCCACTTTTCTATCAGCGCTGTGTCGGTTGGTTTCTTTGAGTCCTCTGTGACTATTCGCCACGCGTTGACGGTCATCAACTTTCCTTGCATCGCAACCATCCACGTGTTGTAGTTGGTGCTCGTGAGTTTCATGCCTCTCGCGCGGTTCTCAGTCTCTGAGTCCGACATGTTGGGTGATGATGGCTGAGTTCCAGATGGATTCCTTTTCCTTTGATCAAGGCACGGGGCCCATAACCTGTCAAAACCTGAGTTCGAAGGTAGAATCACCGAATAGAGTTCTACCTTCGAACTCCGACTACTATATGGCTGCTAGAGACTGACTAATCAACACGCATGACCAATAGCAACATAGCTCGCCACAGAGGCCAATTACTTCCATCTGTTGCAACCTTCTCTACATGCAAAAGCTTCTGTGAAGTGTCTCTGGGGCCCATAACCCTTGTTAGCAACTCGGGTTATGGCAGGGAAGGTTCTGTGGACTTTCCAGAAAGCTAGAATTAAATTCACTCTCTCAGTGAATTTATTGTCACTGAGAGAGGGGCATTATGCTGTCTCAGAACACATATACCTGCACCCGGCCCTTTAGCGCCCATGAGTTCGCACGTCGAAGCCATTTCAAACACCACTGGATGGAGCCGGCTGTGAAAATAAAGAAAACAAAACAAAATAGAAAAATAAAGTGTGATCAGAAAGTTTATAAAATAGTCTGGGAAATGGATGCATGGTGCAAGAACAATGTGAGGAAGAAGTGGAACACCATACAATGAATTGAATATATTATGCTTGATTTTGGTGCAGCAGCATATATCCACACAACACCATGCTCTAGCTAACATTCCCATAGTTTTTCGCTATTGTTTCACTTCCCCTCCCTCCCTCTCCCATTGTATTACCGCGTACCATGCAGGCTTTCGGAAACAAGTGCTTTGATGTGTACATTCCTCTGTCGAAGCATCAAGGCCTCGTAGAGTTTGTATTTTGAAAATGCTTCCGATTTGTTTGCCATCAAATAGATAACCGATTCTCTTGAGTAGTCGTCGATGAAAGACACATAATAGGATTTCTTGTCAATTGTGGAGTGTCTCGCTGGTCCCCAGACATCAGAATAAATTCTGTCACCGAATTTTGATGATCGGCTTCTGGGTTCCTGAGGAAGTGATTTGCGTGCAATCTTCGCCTGAATGCACGCATCGCAAACAACCTTGTCACCTTTTGAGCTCAATTCAATGCCTAATATCATGCCACGGTTGAGCAAATGCTGTAGGGACTTTTGTGAAATGTGCCCCATTTTTTGATGTATTTCCATGGCTGATGCGCATACATGCGCTTCGGCACTTGTGTGTTGTAAATCAAATCGATATAAGCCATTCAGCTTCGGTGCTTGCATCAATATCCTGCCTTTACGATTGGATATTGTGCATTTCTGATCAGCTATTTGTGTGTTATAGCCTGCATCATCGCACCGGCCGATCGAGATCAGGGTAACAGCCATTTTGGGCGCATAGAACGTATCCTTCAATGTAATGTTCACAGTCTTATCTCCAACCTTGTTAGATAGCACGAGTGAGCCTGAACCGAAGGCATCAAAAGTGCCTTTGTTGGCTGCATGAATTGTGCGCGGCTGTGAGAATGGACTGTAATCCCTCAATAAATTCTTGTGAGGGGTCATATGTGCGGTCGTTCCAGTGTCGAGGATAACAACAGTGTCCAGAGATAAACTACTCAAATTAGAGCAGTCGAAGTTGGCGAAAGCGGCTGGACTGCCACTCTCATCCTCCTCAGAGGACACTTCTTCGGTAACATTCGCCTTGGCTTTGCCCTTCTTCTTTTTGGCTTTCGCTTTCTTCTTCTGACGTGGCCCCTGGCCTTCTTTACCACCTCCTTTAGCCCAGCAACTCTCTATAGCATGTCCAGGCTTGTGGCAATTAGTGCATGCAGGCACCTTCGGGTCTTTCCGGCCCTTCTGCCCTTTCGTAGATGAACCAATAAATGCCTGCTCTTCTTGTGAAATATTGAGGGTCTTTCTCCTGTCATATTGAGCCTTTAGTACTCTGATAATATCATCAGGCACTAAGGGCATTCCACATTCTTCGAGCGACGTGGTAAGGGCATTCATAACTGCCTCATAGGAGGGTGGAAGTGATGCAAGGATAATGTCGGTGAACTCTCCTTCAGAAATTCTGGCTCCCATCTCATTGAGACGAGCATAGAGGTCTTGGGCCTTGTCCAAGTGATCTCTCAAGTCTCCATCCTCAGGACACCTCATACTGCGAAGCTGTCTCTGTAGGTTGGTGAGGACCATCTTGGGCTTTTTGGTCATCTCATTGACCAATGCATCCCAGACTTCTTTTGCTGTATGTCTCTTCTGTAGCATCAGAGCTAGTGACTCTGACACTGAGACGATTATTTGGGTTTTGGCCTGTCCTTCTCTGGCAAGATACTTCTCCAGCTTCTCCTCAGCCTTCTCAATCTGAGTTTCCTCAACTTCTGTGAGAATATGGCCTGGGGGCATGACTGGAGGATCAGGAGGTCGAATGGCTCTCCCTTCTATATGCCTGAGTAGATTTTTGGACTCAAAATAACTTGTGAGAGTAGCTCGCCACAGAGGCCAATTACTTCCATCTGTTGCAAGCTTCTCCACACCCAAAAGCTTCTGCGAAGTGTCTGCAGGGCCCATAACCCTTGTTAGCAACTAGGGGCTATGGCAGGGAAGGTTCGGTAGAGTTCTTAGAAAGCTAGAATCAAATATACTCTCTCAGTGAATTTATTGTCACTGATATATTAATACAATACCTAGAATCAAATATACTACATGATTTTCAGTCAACATGCTATGTAAATATGAAAGATACTACTCGCCTCTCTCAGTGAATTTATTGTCACTGAGAGAGGAGTGTAATCCTGTCTCAGAAGGCATATACTTGCACCCGGCCCTTTAGCGCCCAAGGGCTCGCGCGTCGAAGTCATTTCAAACTCCGCTGGGTGCAGCCGCCTGTGAAAATAGAAATAACAGAATGGAATGGAGAGATAGGGAGTGGCTAGAAAATTTCGAAAATAAGCAGGGGAGTGGATGCATGGTACAAGAACAGTATGAGAAAATATTGAAACACCACACAATAAATTGAATATATTATGCTTGATTTTGGTGCAGGAGCATAAATGCACCCAACAAAACCTAGCCTTTGACCTTGCTCTTTTCCCTTTCTGCGCCCATCCGTTCAAGCGATACGTGGTGCGGCAATCGATCCGGCTCTCGTCAATGAATACAAGGCGGCTGGGGCTTTCAAGGCCAATTTGGAAGCGGAAAACCTTTCGGAAGTCTTCATTTCGCTCTGCAGCAACATTTGACAGCTAAGGAGGGAGTAAATAGGTTGAAGAACAACAGAAAAAAAAAGACATACTCGTTTCCGTGTGAGCCAAAGTTCTGTCATTGTATCCCAGAGAGTACTAACTCCAACAGTTATTCCATACAAGGCAAACAGCACGTGGAGCCATTCCCTAAAAGAACCGAGGATGCTGTCGATCAGGTCCATGATCTAACAGTATCCAATGTATGGGGGCCTGCCCAGACCAAGGGACCGTCACGTGAAAGGTACTTCTATTCTTTCATGGATATCA